>JSYV01000668.1:0-30136 GCA_000787455.1 Evansstolkia leycettana | reverse complement strand
CCCCCCCCCGCAACGTATATATAGTCACTCGCTCTTTGGCCTTTTCACGCATTGACGACTTTCTTTTTATGATGCATTTGAATACCGGAAATCCTTGGCAACGATCATGTTGCAACCGGACGCTGGCCTCATTGCCGAGGTCTACGAACTGAGCCGGTCTCGCTTCGTGGGATCACTGGCATGTTGGCCTTGCTTCTGCCATTGACAATCTCTACCTTGCATCCGTCTCTTCCGGGGCCATGGAGGATGCAGCTAGGTGGAAATGGATTCAGCTGAAGTTGAGGCGGAATAAGAAGATCGGAGATAAGCTTGTGTGTCAGTTCATCCTTGCAGGTATGGATCAAGTTGCAAACCTTACGAATGGATGTAGATATCTCTGCATGTATATACATCTTTCCATTCTGTGGGGATGAATATGATCCTGCACCAATAAAGAACCTCTGCAGAGGACTAGTGTCACATCTATGAAATGATTCCATCTGTAGATGAACTTCAAGGATCGCCAACTGGCGTCCCCGCACATTCTGCCGGCAGAATTATTCAGGGCGGTGCATGTTCTGTCTTCTCCATCTGCACGTCTCCTCCCCTCATTCACTCACTTATCACTGTTTTCATACCACCTTGTCGCTCTGTTGCAAATCATCCATTGGGCTACCATGTGACGGCGTGGGTCCATGCTTTAACTGCTTTTAAATGGCTCCTGTAGGAGTATGAACATCCTCTTCCTAAACTATTACTTGTCCTCGCTAACTCTCAAGCTAGACGCCAGCACCATTCCGCTTTGCCCCCGCACGTCGAAATCCTCCCTCCTCAGTGCGATCGCGAGCCAATGCCGGATCACAGTTTGCAACTACTCCTCGATTCATCCTGTCCCCGCGACGGTCTGATTGCTCGCACGAGAAAGATGACATAGACGATACAGAAGCAGACGAGCTACCATACTCCACGCCTATTGCACCTGGGCGGATAAGCCTGCGGACCGGAAGAGCTCTTGCCTCAACTACTCGTCGGCAGCAGAAAGAAGTCATTGAAGACTCGGACGACGACGAACTCTTTCGGCATGCAAAGCCAACGGGATCATTAGCGAACGACATCTCCGATGGAAGTAGTAGTCCGTCCGGTGCCGAGGCCGAGACAGAGCTGGATGTAGAGTTCGATATCCTCTTTGGATCCGCTACGGACCGCCGCTCCAAGAGACGTCGAATTTCTCTGGATAAGGACACCCCGCAAACGCGGCACAGAAAGCACGAGGCAGATCCGATCATCACGTCGTCTCCGGAAACAACAGCGGCCGGACGTGACCAGGAGCAGACTACTTCGCCTGGTATACCGCTCCGCGCGTATACGGAAACGCTTGAGGAAGTCGAGCCAAAAAGAATCGCAACTGCGACTGCGACCTCAGGAACCGCGAAAACACCATTCCGAGAACCGCCTCGGTTTGTCTTCTCCGGGACTCGATTGTCAGCGAACAAGATCAATCCCATGGGCCCTCCCTCGTCAGCTGCAAAACCGCCATCAGCTACGACACTCGGGAGAAATTCAAACTCGCCTCCTCCTCCTCCCACCACGAGACGAAAGCCGACTTTCATCCTCCCGCGCTCACTGTCTCCTTCAAGGGCAGCGGAGGACGATGCTGCTTCTATTCCTACTCCGTTCTCTCCTTCGTCCCACACACTGCATCGGCGCGGTCGGCCCCGGTCTAGCGCCCCGGCGTATATACCCGGTGGCATGGCCTCCCAAGTGCGTAGTTGGATTCTAGAGATGGGAGCAAAACGTGGGCAGCAGGTTCAGCATGCTTCTATCAGCGGCTCCGTCTCTGATGCGCAGGAGAAGTATCTCGCGACTGCGCGCGTTGAGGGTGCCCGCCACACCGTTTTGAGTAGCTCTGGGCCTTTCGCGTTTGTACAAGCCCGACTGACCCAGTCGAAGCCAGAACAAGACGGGAAGACTGTCGAGGGCGAGGGTGACTCGAAGAATATCCTTCTTTTCGGGGCGCCTAGCTCGAAACCCGCACCGGACCGATCGTCTGCAAACTCCGCAGCTACCGCCGTGCTGGAACTCAAACCTGATAATGTCATTGGCATTCATCGAGGTCTGACCTGGGAGATAGAGCTGGATAGTCTCTTTGCGATGGATAATAATAAGCGGATAAGTGCGGTAACTGGGCGGCGACATGCTGTGGGCAGCACTTCACAATGTGATAGACAAGATTTCGGCAAGAAAGAGCAGTGGCTTGTTATTATGGAATGGGATTTATTGCGATGAGCGTCTCATACTTATTCATCAAGAGTAGAATATGAGACTGCCGGATAAACTGGATGAGTGCGAACATTCCAGGCTTTCACGGGATTGATGAGAGTCATGATACTAGGTATCTGCCATTGAGTGCAATGCCACGTTTATGCATTATGAGTCGATGGGTTCACTGCATTTTGATGGGCCATGATTGACGAAATTATGGAATGTGAATGATGTATATATAGTGTATCATATTATGAAGCTGTGAGAAAGGCTATATCGTAATGCTAAATAATGTTAGCTGATGTTGACAGTCTACATTGACTGCATTCATTCTGGGACAGACTGGCCATATCAGATGATAGCATTTACTACCAAGGTTAGAAAATGTGTCTCATGCATAATGCTCTAGGACTTACTCTATGAAATGGGATCAAAAGCACACAATGAGATAATTATCAACTTTCTAGTCATTCATATCCAGAAGGAAGGTATCATAATCTAATCTAATCAATCAAGACCAGCGTCTTCATTCGCAACAATCGTCAAAGCATCCACAGCCACTTTACACCCCCATCGCACAAGTTTCCGCTCCTTATCAGATACCACTATATCAGTCTTCGAGACGACCTTGCGCAGGAAATAGATCAGCCCCTTGACGACCTGTGGCGTGTCGCGCGTGCGCAGGAATATCTCCACGAGAGCCTTCTCGTCTCTTCCCTCATCATCATCACCACCACCATCACCACCAGCATTGGACTTCTTAGTCGTCTTCTTTTTCTTTTTCTGCTTTTGCGATTGCTGAATGACGCTGATGATGAATAACTCCACAAACGTCTTGGTCTTGGGTTGCAAGTATGCGAAATTCAGATTCTTCACGATGGCCAAGGTAAGCGTCCCGTCAGCGACCAGGCTACCGTACATCTTGGCAAGATTGACGATGGCTTTCATGGAGATTTTATCGTGCTCGTCTTCGTCGTCGAAACCGGCATCCCCATCCTCGTCCTCGTCCAAGTCGTCCCTTTCACCCATTTTCTTGAAGACGTTCCATAGCGCATACATGAAGGAGACTTTGATCCGTCGGCCCATTTCTCCGCACAGCCGGCGTGCAATGAGCGTGTAGTACGGGTTATGCGCGTCTTCCTCCATGGCACAGTGGATCAGTACTCGCGGGATTTCGAACTCCTGCGCGCGTTTCAATCGGAGTTTGAGTAGCCGCACGTGCGCGTCTTGGTAGTCTGTCGCGGACATGATGGCGACGAAGATGGAGCGGCGCACGTCGGTGTTCATGCGATGCGCTTTGGCGATATTGAAAAGGTCAGGCTCCGCATCACTGTCGTCCACATCGGCGGTGGGGACGGCGGCACCGGCGTTGGATGGTAGAGCAGAGAGTTCCTGACGGGCGGTTTCAAGGGGGTCTTCCTTCCAGCTTGCGCCTACGAGCCACCATTTGCCCTTTTTGGACGAGTTGTGGATATCTGCGCGTGACATGCGGATTGGTTCCGTGGCGCGAATGACGCGGGAATTGTTTAGAGATCCCAGGATCTTCCGCATCTTGGTGATGTGTTCGGAAGTCACGCTCGAGCCCATGCCGGTTTTCATCCGGTTGTTTTTCAGGTCGGTGATGGTGTCGATCATAAATTTGGTGCGAACGGACAGACTGCCTTCTCCGACTTTGGAGACGGCCGGCTGGATGAGCAGAACGATGTCCTTCAATGAAGAAGGATCGTCTTGTCGAAGTTGCGGTCCGGAATCTACATACACCAGGTCAGTTTTCAAGTTTCCGGAAACTGGAACGACTAGGAGGGAGGCATACTTCTGATAATTTTGAGGAGCAGCTCGGTGTTCGTTTCGGTGATGTCCTGTACAAATATGCGAATGTAATCGAACACCAGCGTGCTCCCAATCACATGAAAATTGTATAATTGCGACAGCAGAGAGATGAGATTAATCGATTCCTTTCCATCGAATTGACCGCGTTCGTCTCCGCCCGCGTCGAATGTCTCAACCATCCTCTGCACAAGCTCCGCACCGAAATCCATTCCAATCACCTTGTAGACGGCTGCAATGAAGCCTGCGTGCAGAATGATAAATGTATCTTGAAGAGCAGACCTTTCACAGACCAGACCTAGCAAAAGTGTGATTAATGTGGACGTGACGTTTTGTCGTGGGTATTCGCGGTAGAGTTTCTCAAACTCCCCGAGTATGGACACAAGGTTCGCTTCGGACAACTTGTTCAAATGTCCTTGCGCCTGCCTTCGAAGTCGTGTAAGAGACTCGGTTTCTGAGTTGGAAGCCGAACGAAGGGATGGAGGGATGTATTTCTTGGATTGAGTTTCCTCTGGCTTTGACACTGGTGCAACGTAAGGGTTTTCTCGCTTCTTCTTCTTCGGACTCTTGTCTTCCTCGTCGAACCCTTCAAAGTCATCATTTTCATCTGCTCCGTCACTGTCGTCATCTTCTTCCTCATCATCTTCATCTCCCAAATCCGCCAGATTTTCGTCACCACTTTCCAGAAGATCGTCCAAGCCATCGTCTTCATCACTTCCCAGATCACCGTCCTCGTCGTCAGATTCCTCATCCGATTGTGGTAAACCTTGAGCTTTTCTCCTCTTGTTCCGCAGCCATTCGTCAGCTTCCCTCTTGCGTTTGCGGCGTTCATCGCTTGAGCCATCACCCAGCTCGCCCAGAATCTCATCTAGCCCATCATCCGTGAAAGCTTTGGGGAGCTTCTTCCCCTTCTTTATTCCCAACTTTTTCTCAAGCGCAGCTATTTCAGCGTCGTCCTGGGCTAATTTCGCCTTGACAGTTTCAGAGATTTTGCGCGGGCGGGGCTTGTCCTCGTCCTCGTCATCGTCTTCATCCGAAGCCTTAGATTCCTTCAGAATCGACTTGGGCTTTTGCTCTTTAGATTTCGTAGATTTGGATTTTGCGGATGGCGCACTTGCTGCCTCTTCATCATCACTAACCAGATCGGAATCGAAGCCGCTCAAATCGCTGTTATCCTCCTCATCCTCTTCATCTTGCCGTTTTCTCTTACTCGAACTCGCTGGGCCATGTCGTGACTTTTTCCCGACTCTCTCAGCCTTCCGCCTTTCTTTTCGCGACGCAGGCCCGTTCCTTTTGCGCTTCTTGTCGCCGTACGTATCTTTCAAGCCCAGCTCTTCGCGCAGCTGTCGCGGTAGGGAAGTCGTATTGTGCTTGGGCCGTGGACGGCGCATGATGGACGAATTTCGTGTCTGCCTGTTGGTAATTGATTTTTGCAGAGCGGAGAGGAAGGCTCGAAAGAAATCAAACTGATATCGATAAGACCTCTTTTTCCAACAAAAATCGCGGAGCGGAGGCGGAAGAGAAACGGCGCTAAGCCTGAACGGGTTCTTTTCCCCCGCTGAGAATGGAACTGAATATACCACTTACAAGTCTCCGAGTGTCAAGTATTTGGCGTTGCTTCCGCTACAGTCTATACAGTATTCTATTGAATAGCGACAATTGAATCGCTATTCCCAGTGTCGCTCTTGATTGTCTGCATGAATTGATATTCCGACGAAATTCTGGTGTTACACTCCTACGAATCGCACAACACACAGACTAGATCTCCATCACGCTGCTGAAGATGGCACCCCATCTCAGCCATGACGAGGTCAGCAGCCTGGCTAACGGCTTAAATTCCCATTCTATCACAAAAATACTGACTCAGTAATCTTCAGTTCTTCTCGTCACTCTCTGATCTCCTCTCCTCTACCTCCAAAAAAGGCCGCGGCTCAGTCTTCCTCACGCAAAAGCCTCTAATCAGCAACCCCACCACCGCACAACCGTCGCAAGAAGATACGATCAGTCCTTCTTCCTCACGACCATCAATCCTCATTCGCGCCACAGACGGTAATACTAACGCCCCGAATCCGAAGTCAAACAAGGCCGATGCCTCAAAAGCCTCCACATCCTCCACCAAGGTGAAGATCTCCACGATAGTCGCACCAGAGGACCTTGAAGTCTTCTACACCCGGTACGCGGAAGTGTGTAAGGCTGGCATGACAGGGTTGAAGAAGCGAGATCGGAAACGAGGGAAGGCGAAGGGGAAGGGGGCGGCGGGCAAGGTTTCCAAGACTTGATCGAGCATTCGGATCCTGTTTCCCGCGAAACCATCGCTTTTCTGTGCCTTGCTTCTGCTGCTACTACTATTGTCCAAGGATTGAAGTTGACAGTGCGGCTTTCGGGGAAAGGATTCAAACAGTCGTGCCCCGCGCGCGCGCGTTCTGGTTATTCTTGGCTAGGATCTGGGTGAGATGGCTTTTCATTTGACTTTGCATCGATTCGGCGTTAAAAGGAGCCTTGCTTTTTATGCGAATTTACGCGCCCTTACATCACCTGAAAAGGGATGCTGAGCCTTTCATCTATGTGTTCGGATATCGGTCAAGCTGAAGGCTGGATCATGGGAAAACCCTCGATTATTCGATAGACTTCAAGCATGACGCGCCGTTCTCAGAATGATGGGTCCTCTCCTTGGGGTGCGATAATGTGGACTGTAAATAACTTTAGGGAAATGGTATAATGGTGATTCACATAGTCGCTAAAGTACATTAAGATGATTATTATGCCCCCACGAAAGCAAAGAAACACTGAATACGACGACACCCAGCCGTCAGTAATACACATGCCCTAATAACTCTCATAGCTGATATGCACTGTTGTGATATATGCCTTCAAAGAAAAGAAGAAAAAGATAAGGAGAAATGTTAGTACAGAGATTCCACTTTAATGAAACAATGGAATGGAGGAACTGATCAAATAGGGGGAGAAATATGAGCACCAATTACAAGGCAGTAACAATAAGAGAATCCCGACAGAAAGAGAAAGACAAGGCCAAGAAATGCAGTGTACACTCGACAAAACTACAAACCATGCAATTCATTTAGTCCAGGTCCCAAGGATCCTTGGCGGGACCCTGGACGTCAGAAGAATTGGTAGTGGAAAGAGGAAGACCAAAATCATCTTCAGTTTCTTGATGGTCGTTAATCCTCTGCTGTTCAAGCCTGTAATTTAATTCATCAATCGCGGAATTGAGTGTAGGGCCAATCACGATGCGTGCCGCAATGTGGATGAGCACCATGAAGAGCTGAATTGGAGGTACCAAGACAAGCGCACAGGTCTTCTGAATGAAAGAAGCAGTGATTTGTTTGCCCGCTTGATTCGGCTGGTACAAAATAGAGGGCGGTGGCATAGGAGAAATCTCTCGCTTCCTCGACGCTTTTACGCGACGGCGGAGATCAGTAGACATATCAGTTGTACTGGGGTTTGCATTGTCTGCGTTTGGACAGTGGTCTGCTGTTTCTGAGCCAGTGTGCCTTGAATCGACAGGCACAGCAAGCAATGACTTCGGTTGCGCTTGGACGCTGACATTATCTGAGAGCGTCGGACGTGCAGATGATTCAAATTGACTTCCTTTGCACTCAAAATAGTCCTTTGCGAAAGATGGTGTCGGAACTTCAGAGATAATGCTTCCGCCCGCGATTATTTTCACGGATCTCTTTTGATGTTCCGCTTGATCCTCCTCGTAGGACTCAGTTAAGTTAGGAGACGTGGACGCAGAAAACGGATTTGATGCTAGTATGGGAGACGGTGAGGGTTGCATGGAATGGAAAGAGTCAACACTCGAAGAGAACGAGACATCAGGGTCGACTTCTGCTTCCGAGTTGATCTCGAACCTTGCCAGCAAGGTGTTGAAACTCGACTGTGCATCGGACGTCGAATCTCCGGTCAGTTGGAACTCTTTCGAGTCATCCTGCGCCGTTGAAAGCCCGGTCTCATCTGAGACGGTTTCCAAGATGCTGCCGCTGTTGCCTTTCTGGGTGAAAACGCTTTCATCTGTTGTATTCCCGTCGGTGTCTTCCCCAGCGCTAGAAGGACCACTGGTCCCTTCTTTTGTCTCTTCGCCCTGCCCTGGGTCATCTGTGGGATCGCGCAGTGCAGAGCTCGAGCTCGCAGGAGCGCTTTCTCTCCGTTCTTTTGGACGCCAGGCTCGCTTCCGTCTTGGTACTTTAGCTTCCTCCGGTATCTCCACCGTGAACCCTCTTTTGAAAGGACAAGGCGTGACTTCATATCGGAGGACTCGTGGTAAGGTAGCCTTTAACGCCGCGACATATTTCTTGTGCTCCTCGGTTTCATTGGGAAGCTCGATTCGGTAATATGTGAGAGGGCGGATGCGCAAAACAAACGTCGACTCGCCGTCGACACACCAGCATTGCGAATTTTTTAATATCGCATGGACAACAGTCCCGCACTTGAGAAATACTGTGAGGCCTTGAACTTTTTCGAGTCTTAGCGGCGCAAGGGCAACCGTTCGCTCGGTGGGTGACCTCCAAGGAAGGGTTTCAATAGTATCAACCGGGTAGTCAAAGTCCGCCGGGGATGAACTCGATGGAATCGGCGCAACGGCTCGAGGAGCGAAATGAACAATTCTGGCAGAGGGATGGTAAAAAAGATGCTCGTCTGAAGGATGCAACGAATCCAAACTGCGCTGCTTTCGAGGTATTAGCTTCGAGGGTAGAGTTGCGGAACGACGGACGGGCTGGATCTGAACCGGCGGCGGCGCATCAGAGGAAGCGGGCATTGTTCATGGGAGATAAAGAGGGAAACGGTAGCATCGGAAACATAGAAGAAGATGAAGGCGCACTACAACAATTCAGAGGACATTTGTACGATATGAATTCGATACAGTCAAAAGCGACTACTCGAAACCGCATCTGACGAACTCCGAAGAGTGACTTCAAAGCGGGGAACTCGCCTGAGGCATCAAACGCGGCTCAGGCGTCTATTTGCGCGACTAGATCATGTATTCGATTCATATTGCGCTTTTGGAATAGTGGCCATCCATGACGACGTAGATAAGCCATGGAGGCAGAGTACTAGATGTAGCTGCCTGCAGGCAGTGCGAGTTCTTCTTTGTTTTACGATTTCTTCAGTCCTCGGTTTGACAGAGCTATTCGTTTTCCAGAGGCGTCAGAATGTCCAATTTTGAACCCAATGCAGTGATCCGCGGGTTTCAATTGACTGTTGTCGGAAGTTAGTCCCCATTTCTTTCGTTTACAATAGGATCACTTGGCAATATCCAATGGATTTGACGGATGAGCAACATTTCGCTCGCTGTTTAAGCTTCCCATGGAGAATGAGTTGACCGTCTTTGTCATGCTCAATTGGAAACAACCTGTGGATACTAATTCTTTGGTTGGGTTGAAATTGAACGTGGTCTTCTTCATCTCGCCAGCTCCTCGTCAAATTCTGGATGACTCTGAATCGATCGTGGAATACTTGGGCTTGATACTAATATCTGAATGAATAGCTGTTCGAGCACTGCGGAATCCCGACCTCTTTCGATATGATCATTTTCGCCAGGCAGCTCTTGCCGTAGCCGTTGGGGTCATTATCCATCTTATTATCCAGGTCCCGGTACATTGATCCTCTCAGCTGTTGTACATTTAGTGATCTCAATTTACTGATCTCCTCTGACCTCTAAAAGATAATCGCGATCAAATTCATGATATGGATTGCATCGTTAGTGTCGGATCTCGACCAGGCGAGCTGGGATGACAAGGTCCTTGGTGGTCTCGAATTCGTGTCGCATTCGGTTCTTCAAGTGCCCTTCCTGCTGATGACTCTCATGCGATATATCACGCCGACTTTGGACGAGATGTAAGTCAACGCTATGGCCCACAGTATCACATCACGATGACTAATTTGTTTCAGCTTCATGGAGTCATTGAAATGGGTGGACACAACATACGTCCAGAAACACAAGTCCGAGGACCCCAGAACCCTGCGTGCGATGTACTATCCGAATCTCGTCATGTACTCAAGAGAGGGCAAGAGCGGAGGAGCCAAACACGTGCCGCAAGCTGTCCTGGAGTTTCTCCATCGATACGCGCGGAGGGTTGCGATGCTGTTTGGTCTCTATTTGCTCTCGCTTCTTCCCGTGGTCGGCCGTTTTGTCATGCCAGTAGCCAGTTTCTACACTTTCAGAAAAAGCGTCGGGACAGTACCTGCGGCAGTAATCTTTGGGACAGGCCTTGTCCTGCCGAAGAGGTTCATTGTCAGTTTTCTCCATAGCTATTTTGCATCACGCAGTTTAATGCGTGAGCTCGTGAGTGTCTCAGAACTGCCAATAAGTTGATCGGATCTTTTTTTTTCTAACTTTTGAGACAGCTCGAACCGTACTTCACTCGTGTTCGCTTCACACCGGAGCAGAAGCGCCGGTGGTTCTTAGACCGCGAAGGTGTCCTATTCGGGTTCGCTTTCGGCTTTACTATCATTCTCAAGACACCATTCATTGGAGTGCTCATGTATGGCGTCGCAGAGGCCTCGACAGCATATCTTATTACCAAGATAACTGATCCTCCACCACCTCCTGCTGAAAGCGAGGGCTTTGTGGAGACACAGACTACCTGGAAGAACAAGCATGACTTCTTGCGGTTGTCGCTTGATAATCTTGATAGGTTTAACGTCGTCACTGAGGATTAGGATGACAGTCGCAAAGAAACGGAGACTAGGTCTCCAAGGAAGAGGTTTTCATAAGAAATTTTATGTCAGAGGCGTCGCGTGGGAGCCCAGATCATGTTATCACTCCAGGTAGCAAAAGCTGGTCCAAAAGCGGGAGTGAGTTGAACAATGGATTTGCCTGAGGCCGAAGTCACTCAAGAAAGATAAACAGCTGGTCATCATCCTCTCACATAGACTTCGACTATCCAAGACTACTTTGTCATTTGATTGATAGACGTCCAGAGTACCAGTCCCTGGTAGTCGCTGTAGGAGGGAGTGGTAATGGAGCGATGCAGATGCCCAGCATTGGAGGATCCACTGTGGATGCCCTGGAGGGAAAGCTGCTGGGGGAATTACAAGAAGCCGTGAGATGGAGGCCGGAGACAGCTGTGAACCGCGACTGGAGATCAACTCAGAACCGATTCGGCGGACCAAACAAAGTGATGGATCTACGCTGGGCGAGAATGACTGGACATCCATTGAGGAGGAGAGCAGTCCGGTCGGTTTTCAAGCAGTCAAAACAGACAGATATTAACGGATTAACCTCGATACCCGACTGGTTGAATGTGCTTTGCTCATAAACCATACCATCAAAGCCTACCTGATTGAAGAGCTTAGAATCCACAGACGTCTGCGTTCATCAATATTATGCAGAGTCCTGCAAGAGCATCGAAGCTATCAGTAATGACTATGAGCACTCAATATTCATCGGTGGCATGCAAATTACCCACAAGCTCACTATCAAATACCGCCCATCACCATTCATTACACCGACAAACCACTTCAAGTCACTTACTTACTTACTTGCAAAAGCACAACTGCCCATGTCCATCTTCACCACCTCCGCCTCCGGCCGAATATCAAAATCGAAGATATCAATCGGAACCCCCAACGTGGTGCACGCATTCGGAATGTCGACAAGACCAGCAATATGGCCCTGCACCGGCGCACAGCTCAGCAGCAAATAGATCTGATAATCGTTATACCCGTACCGGCGCGAATACTCAATGACTCTCAGACAAGTCTGTCGATACGCAACAGTCGCGTCCAGGTAATGTTGTTTCCCATGCTCGTCTACAGAGAATCCCTCGAAAGTCAAGTACCGGCCGGGACCGAAGTGCGGTTCAACGGGTCCCGGGTGGAAGATGGGAGATTTCATGCCCATCTTGCGCATGCCGTCTTTCAGAACGGTGAATTTGAGCGTGATGACGCCGGCCATTTCGATCGCGCCGCAGCAACGAGATCTCCCCGTCCCCTTGGGAGAAGTGCAGGTCGCCGACGGAGAATTTGGCCCCGGGACATGCACGGGAAGGTAGACTTTGGAGCCGCGAGAGAGGTTCTTGATGTCGCAGTTGCCCGGGGCGGCCCTTTATTTAACAAAGAAGAGGTTGGGTCAGTAGAAGTCCACATTTCACCTCTGTGTAGGTAGTACTATGCTTCGTTCATACCGGAACAGTCCGAGCTCCCTCTCTCGCCACTTTCTCCTTGATATCTGCACTTGCACTCCCAGCATGGGTGTTCTTCGGCTCTGGTGGTTTCGCGACCTCGCGGCCCTCGACCGTGTTGGCCGCGATCAACTCGGCTTCGCGACGGTTCCACTCCGCAAGAATTTCTGCGGAGGGCGCGCAACCCAGAATTCCCGGATGGATGAGGCCCGGGAATCGGACATGAGGGATATGTCGAGAGGAGCAGAAAATCCCCTCGAAGTCCCAGATTGCCTTTGCACTGGTGCAAGGGGGAACAGGTCAGTTTGAAAACTCATTCGCAACCTCGAAATCTGCGCGAGAGAAAACGATCAAGAAGAGAGTGAAAGATGGGGGAAAACTACGCCTCAGGATAGATCTCATCCAAGAACCCGCCGCCATTCTGACGATGGAAAACGCCCGTGAACCCCCACGGCTGGTCCGGGAACGGCTGGACGTCCTGGATCTCGACAAGCAGCACGTCCCCTGGCTGGGCGGTTTCGATCTCAAAGGGGCCCGAAAGGTAGTGGATCTGCGTGAGGTCGACGTTCCTGACGTCGTCGGCGGAATCGTTATTTTTGATCTGGCCGCGGTCCAGTCGAGACATTCGATCTTGACGACTTCGTTGTTTGCGATTTTCCCGCAGAAGGGGACTATAATCGGTTCAGAGGGAGAAGGTTAGAGATCTCCATAGATATTCTTTGACGTAGGTCAATGTGGAAAAGGTGATGCTCGTACTATCTAGATGCCATCGGTTCTGGACGGTATGGTCAGACAGGTCTTTTGAAGTAGGACGCTTATTTTGACATACATGCAAGCCAGGCTGCTCCCACGCTGGCTTCTCAAGGTCTACTTTAAGAGCTGTGCGGATTTCTTTCACGCCCATCGTGTTGTGCTGAGACGTTGAATACAAGTAAAGGATACTATACTGTGTGTGTAGATATAGATCGCTAACAACGAATGAAAAAGGATGTCCAAAACTCCAAAGTAAAGGCACATACCTCCAAATCGGATGAGATCAAGGTTCCAGCGAATGCATCGGGGCTTTAAATAATAACGTCCAGGGTACAAAAGCAGGGCCGTTACAATTTGGATAGATTCGCGACGGCCTTTCCCCTCTTCTCATCCGTCTGCTCACTCTGGGCGTTATCTCAACTACCCCGCATGCAGATATGACTGGCTCAGAATCTACATCCGATGAGTTATTACGACATGGAGCTGATATGTCCACGGGCCAAGAGCCATCTCTCCTCTCTCATTTGACTGACTGGCTTATCAGTTCTCGCCCAATTCTGGTGCAGTTTTCCCAGGCTGTGATAAGATAACTAGTAACTCCACAGCCTACTGTATCTTTGCTCATGCTGATCGCATGGAAGACAGGCATGTTTCAAAGAGGCGTGTATCGGTTCGAGTGCGAATTTTCTTATCGATTGTGTCTCAGATCGAATAAAATGGACAAATTCTAAGAACATGACGTTGAACAGACATAAAACCGGTACTGGCTGTGTGTGTGTGGTTGTGGTACAGAGGGAAATTGGCTTGTCTTTGATCCTTGTTGATGGTAGCCATGTACCTCAATTGAATAAACAGAAAGACTGAAACAGGAAATGATTGATACGCCGGGTTCTCCATGCTAGAAAACGCCAGAGGGAAAAGCCAGAAATGCGATTTTGGGACCGAGACATCTCATCATTGATATGCTCCAGACGGAAGAGAATAGTGGAAGACATATATACGGCTCTGACCATCTCTTAGGGCTGATCAGGATAGGTCCGCGCGGCAGAACAACTTCTTCAAGAGAAGAACTTCCGAGCAGCCGCCTTCTCCTTGGCCTCGCGCTCCTTGATGGCCTTCTTGACCTTGGCAATCTCATTTGTGATGCCTGCATCGCCAGGAGCAAGTTTCGCCGCCTCCTGCAGATCCTTGAGCGCCTCATCTTCCTCCTTCAAGGCCGCGTACGCGATGGCACGGCGGAAGTACGCTTTCGCCTTGTCTGCATCCTTAGCGTTCGCCGCAGCGGCGACGTCAAGCGCGTACGTAGCCCAAGTCTGCCCGTTCTTGTACTGGCCTAGCTTGTTCGCGAGAAGGGAAGAGTTCGAGTGAAGCGTGAAGCGAAGAGCCTTTATCTGCCCATCCAACTCCTTTGGATCATTCTCGGCCGGTTCCGGGTTCTCATTCAAGTACCGCAATCCTTTCTGATATTTCTCCAGCCCCAAAGTCAGATTTCCATTCTTGAACGCGGTGTTGCCGAAATTCTTCAACTCGGACGCGATCTTGAAGCACACTGGAGCGCTCAGCTCTTCGCCCTGGTGATCCTCGGGGAAATCCTCGTATGGGTCACCGGTGGCATCAGCGACCTTCTTGTCTGCCTCCTCGTAGTCCTTGCCCGTAAGCTCGCCGCATTCAACAACGGTCACATCGATGACGGGCTTGTCGGCTTGCGTGGGCATGTTCTCGATTCTGCGCACGACGCTCTTGCCGTTAATCACCTCACCGAAGACGACATGTTTGCCGTCGAGATGCGGGGTCGGAACGGTGGTGATGAAGAATTGGCTGCCGTTGGTGCCGGGGCCGGAGTTGGCCATGGAAAGGAGGAAGGGACGGTCATGCTTGAGCTCGAAGTTCTCGTCGGGAAATTTCTCGCCGTAGATGGATTCACCGCCGGTTCCGTTGAAGGCAGTGAAATCACCTCCCTGAATCATAAACTGCTTGATAACGCGGTGGAAGATTGAGCCTGGTGCACCCGTTAGTTATTTTTTTCTTCCCCGCGACAGTCAAGACGAAAAAAGCGAGGAGAAATCCAGCATACCTTTATAACTCAATGGCTTGCCCTGCTTGCCTACACCCTTCTCTCCCGTGCAAAGTGCACGGAAGTTCTCAGCGGTCTTCGGGACGACTGGTGTGCGATCAGTATATGCTTGCAATGGTGATGGTGAGAGGCGGGGTTCTTCATACTGTCATTGAACTGGAGAGAAAGTGAAAATGCGTTAGAACTAAGCTTAAACAGCTCCATTTGGCGTGAAAACTCACCAATTCGAAAGCAATGCGGCCTGCATTCTGGTCACCAATCTTGATATCAAAGTAAACGCGAGGACGGCCTGAATTTTGCAACAAGTTAGTTGAGAGTTGATTTTAATGGGAACCCCGCACGGTACATACGCTGCGACTCGGCCATGGTGCTTCGTGTGTAACGAGAGACAACTGAGGATTGAAATGAGACTCTTTGAGAAAGAGAGATAGACAGAGAGAGAAGGAGAGGTAAACAATTTTAATAGCTTGAACCTAGAAGCAGAATACTATGTGTAGAGAAGGAGAAGATGTGAGGGACGGTCAACTGAATCGGACTTAAAAGACAAGAAAGAGGGATGGTTCAGGAAGCTTCCATTGCTTCCATCCTGCACCAGTCCACTGGTCACTTTACGGTACAATCTGCAGAGTAGCTCACTCTGCACTGTCTAGTTGGAGGATTTTAGTGTTAAAAATTAGCTTAAACTTCAAGTTAACTTCAACATCCAAAGTATGATAGCAGTTAAAATCTATTAAATATACGCCAGCATGCATATATATATGTGTCTCTGATCTCAATAGAGAAGGGTATCCATATGTCTATACCAGCAATTGACCCATTTTTACATCCTTTATATTTCTGTACATTCTTATTCCAACAATGATGCTGGAAGCTGAAATTCGTGCCTATCCTTCTTCTCGCCATCCTGGCTCTTGTCACTGCTATCCTCACTCTTTTTCTCTGGCTTCGGAAGTTTGGTATTGATCTCGATAGTAACCTAGCAATTCTCAGCGTCAGCATAGCTCTCGCACCGAGGGGCGGGAGGCCAGGAAAGCAATGCCTGCACCGCCGCATCCTCACAGCGGTAATCTACACCCACCGGCCCATCATTCTTCAATTCGACCTCCATCATCGCTTGGAAGACGCCGTTCTTGACCCGTTCGGGTTTGTACTTCTCACTCATCCGACGGATGAAATAATCGTAGAGTCTGCGCGCCGTTTCCGCATCGGCCGCTTCGTGGAAATCAGGCTTGTTGCCTTTCTTGATTTTGCCATAGAGTGTAAACTGGGAGACTGCATGGCAGGAGTAAGCAGCTGCGCCGTAAAGTCCTCCTGTGAAGTGAGCATACCGCAAAGGACTTCCCCTTCAATATCCTGGACGCTCTTTTTCCACTGTTCAGGGCAACCGTTAGTGGCCTGGAGCTATTCGCTAGTATGCGAACGATCATCACGCACTTGTTTCCCACCCTCGTCGGGCCAGAATTTCGATTTTAATATTCGGTCCACGAGAGAGTCTGCGTCCTTTTCGGTATCGTCCTTGCCCACGCCAGTGAGAACGAGGAGGCCTCGGCCGATTGATGAGATGAGTTGCTTGTCAACGGTGACCGAGGCCGATGTCACTCGCTGGATAACCACTGCGAGACTTTAGCCACGCAACAACTATGTTGCGACTGGTGATGCGTACCCTTCATGTTGCAATCCTTAAAATGGCAAATTATTGGATACTGTCATAGTCGAGTTAGCGACTGATCATTGGATCGCAGTTCCAACAAAAATATTAAGACAACAACAAAACATTTGGCCACAGGACCAGACTGTAGAGACTGTTTACTTCTCGATGACGAAGACAATACACTAGTAGTAATTTCCTACAATTCTTCAGATGTCGGGGCAGGTACCTTTAGTTCACTGTTTTACCACACATGAGCACAGTTGTCAAACCCAGAGAGGGGTCCAAAATATCATGGCTATCACTATTCAGCCAGTAGGATCTTCAGCAATTCACAGAAACAGCAAGATGGGGTGTAAAATTATCTTCGTCAACAAACAGCAGGTCAAGAGGGGAGGGCACCCAGCGCAGTATTGACTGATGCAGTGGCGAATAATCGGCTCACCGCCTCCCCACCTGACTGTCAGAGCTGCTTCTGCTTGACAAAAGATTTTCACCGCCTTCCTAAGCAGGATAGAGTCTTGGCTGTTCACCTACTATGTCCCGAAAAGATGGCTTCCATCTCCAACTCCAGCTACAGCTCCTATTTCTACCCCACAAGACACGACAAGGCGAGAGCTTCAAAACTCTCAAAGCTCATCTTCTTCTTCTTTGTCTTATTTCTCGCGAGCAGCACCGCGCCGACCGTTTCTGGCTTTCCACTGCTAGCAACCGACGATCCCCTCTTTTATTTCTTCGCTCAATTCTCGTGGACTGGTCTCTATTTCTTCCTGCAAGTCTCGTGGGTTGCTCTCGGCACGCTCATTAACCTCCAGCAATTTTTTCCTTTGGTTCCAAAGGCTGCTAGAGCCTCATGGTCTTGCGAAACAGACACAACCGACACCATGACGTCTCGTAAGACACAGCAGGAGATCGATAAGACCTTCAAAAAGGTCGCTGAAGGCATCGAAACGTTTCAGGGCATCTCCGAGAAGATCAAAACTACGACCAATATTGCCCAGCGGGATAAGCTCGAGGACAACCTAAAACGAGAGATCAAGAAGCTTCAGCGATTCCGTGATCAGATCAAATCGTGGGCTGCAGGGAATGAAGTCAAAGACAAGGCTCCGCTGCTCGAGCAGCGCAAGAACATCGAAACCGTGAGCAGCCCTGTCAAATCCTCCGCCACTTGTGTGAGAACTTACTAAATAGGGGAGCAGTGCATGGAGCAATTCAAGGCCATCGAGAAGGAGATGAAAACCAAGGCATACTCTAAAGAAGGTCTGTCGGCAGCTTCTAGGTTGGATCCCAAGGAGAAGGGAAAAGTGGAACTCTGCGACTTCCTCTCATCGTGTGTCGACGAGCTTCAGCTGAAGATCGAGGCGATGGAAGCCGAAGAGGAGACGCTGCACATGCAGATGAAGAAGGGCAAGAAGGACGTCTCTAAAACCAACCGTTTGTCGGATATCTCACGGATTTCGGAACGTCACAAGTGGCACGTCAACAAGCTCGAATTGCTACTGCGATTGGTACAGAACGGCAACATCGAAGTGCAACGGGTGCTGGATATCAAAGAGAGCATCAAGTACTACGTGGAAGATGGACATAACGTGGACTACTCGGGAGAAGATGAGACCCTCTATGACGATCTAAATCTCGGTGATGATGCGGAGGCTCAATTCGGAATGGGCGTTGATAACGACCGGGTTTCTTCGCAGGATACGCAGTCTATTCAGGAGGAAGATGCTGAGTCCAAACCCAAGCCCAAGGCAGAGGCAACCGGACCTCGTCGCCCCTCGACCCAGATGAAGAGCCCTCTTCCGGTGCTCGCGACTCTCCATCCAACCGGTTTGTCGACTTCCGCCACGAGCATGAAACCAGCTCCTCTGCCCACTCGTCTTCCAGGAGAAACACTCAAGTACGCCTCCGCTGCCGCCGCGGCTGCTGCAAGCGACAAGAACGGTGTTGGTATC
Source organism: Evansstolkia leycettana (assembly GCA_000787455.1). Classification (NCBI taxonomy): domain Eukaryota; kingdom Fungi; phylum Ascomycota; class Eurotiomycetes; order Eurotiales; family Aspergillaceae; genus Evansstolkia; species Evansstolkia leycettana. The sequence goes on along the minus strand of JSYV01000668.1, from coordinate 11,497 downwards.
GCCCCTCTTCCACCACCGCCCGGCACCAGCCCCGCGTTGCATGCCGCTATTCCGTCCTCGAAAGCTTCTTCTACCGCTTCGCCCAGTGTCGCCTCTGTACAGCCGGTGCCTAAATCGACCGCTACGCCTAGCACAGAGGAGGCCGGTGCTCATGGACCCTCGAAGACGCCTGCTTTTAGCCCAAGCGTTACTGCAGCCAGCACCTCCAATACGATGCCACCAACCCCTGCTCTGGACAAGGCCGAGGCTGCAGCCCCCACGAAGGAGCAAGCGGTGTCGAATGGGGAGGCTGGCAAGGAAGAGCGTGATGCGGAAGAATCCATCTATCACCTGCCTCCGGGCCTTCAGGATCTGATGCAGTCCTTCGAGATTACGAAGGCAAGAGCTGCTGCCAACCCGTCATCTCCATCGGTCCAGCGTCTTTTGGCAAACTCTCTCGCTACGTGCCCCGAGCCTGGTGATGCAGAGGCGCCTCGCCATTACAAACCTCAAAACCCTTACAACACGCCTTCTTATTATCCTCAGGAGCCTCTCCCGATTCTCAACGACCCCCGATTGTTCGAGACTGGAAGAATTGATACGGATACCCTATTCTACCTCTTCTATTACCGTCAGGGCACTTACCAGCAGTACCTCGCTGCCAAGGCGCTCAAGAATCAGAGCTGGCGTTTCCACAAACAGTACCAAACCTGGTTCCAGCGTCATGAGGAGCCCAAGACCATCACCGAGGAATACGAACAGGGTACCTACCGCTTCTTCGATTACGAGAGCACCTGGTGAGTCAATCGTTGCAATCTCTCGATCACCCTTTACTCTGCTATTCTAACATTTTCTTCTCCTCTGTACAGGATGAACCGACGCAAGGCAGATTTCAAATTCGTCTACAAGTATCTTGAAGACGAGTTGTAAATCTGATTTGTCTCTACCTCGTCGAGTACCTTCCGAGCATATGTGAAAATAGGTCTAGGAAAACGGGTATCTTGCACATACGTTCGATCGGCTGGGGACTGGGCTAGGCTAGGCTACGCATGGCTTTGGCGTCCAAAAGGGAAATGAAGAAGTGTCTTTGACTTGTTCATCATGGCATGGAACTGCACAGTCTTTTTTCTACCAACGGGTTGGGAGCATTTCACTTTTATGCTTTACGGATTGTTTCTCCCTTTGTCGTCTTCAGTTGACAGGAGGTTGAGTCTTGTTATTTTTCGTTCGGACTTCCGGAAATGATTGAATGATGGGCCTCGCGGGATATGGATTGTCATATGGAACGGGATGGGAGTTGTATTTCTTCTTTTGTCGGACACGGCGGCTGGTCTTTTCACAAGGTGCAGCGAGCCATGTCCGTATCTTTTACCCTGTCTATGTCAAATAATGGCCATGACAGAATCAAAGCGAGCGTCAAAGAGCATTTGATTTCTCAGTATGAGATAGTATACTTGCGTAGGTCTACCTTGGTACGTGTTGGGACCGATTGTACAGAGTAGTCATGGACGAAAGAAGGAATCTGGACAGCACATCGTACTCAGGGGGAATAATGCCAGCAAGATTAGAACACTTCCAACTGCTCACTACCTTCGTCGCTAGACTGTGGCAGCCCCTACCTACAGTACTAGGCGAATCTGATCCTGTCCCTCCTTCCCATCCATTGACTTTGGACCGCACCGTTCGAGGGACATCCGTAGTCAGAGAGGACTGACCTGGGCCACGCCGCAATCTGAATGTACTTCGAACTGCTGGGTTGGCTCTCACAAGCGATACTGGAAAGACTGGCCCCAAGCTAGGTACTACTGCCGTGCGAATGACTTCATTCTCATTGGAAGTTCCCTAACCAGGGAGGTGGCAGTGGTCTGGAATCCATTGCAGTAGCAAGAACCTTCACCGATTAAGACATGTTGACAATAATGCAGGCCTTTAAGTTTTAACTGTACAGGGAAGAAGGGGCGCAAGAGGCAGGTCAAGTGGTCCTCTACAGGGATCGTTTCACGCTAGAAGGCGTGATGAAGCAGAAGAAGCAAGAAGCAGTGGAGATTGGTTGTAGTGGGCGTTTGCCAGGTTTCCATGTATATCGCAAGCCAAGAGGCAGGGACACGATCTACACGTACAAGTGCCAAGCGGTAAATGACGATGATCTACGGAGTACAGCAGCCTTGGGCAAAGGTACCTTGAAACGATCGAGGGAATCCAGTCTCAAACGGCAACAAAATGTCCGAACAAATCCACCATGTCTGGCCCCGGTCGGATATTGCATACACATACCTGCGCAGCTGCGCCAACCGGATGGTGACTTCTCGACGCGGCTTAGACGCTAGTCAGGAGTTCAATTACGAGGTGCTGCTCCCTGATGCTCCGTTTGCGATATTGATCAGAACGACCACGACCAGTAGCCTTTTGCCTTCTTTTTGCCCGATTACCCAGGCGATGATTCCCCGTAGTGCTGTTCGCCTCACTTCCCACTGTTATCTGGTCTGCCGGGCTAGAAAAGTGAGTACTTACAGCACACTGCACTCACTGTGAAGATTTGAGGGATTTTCTTGGGGCCGTTGTAACCGGTGATCCCGCCTGTATGCCTTGCTTTTGCTTTTGCTTGATGTCTCTTGTCTGGCGGGGGCTGTGCGGCTGTCCCGTCAGCGTCCTCCACTAAGTCGCAACGAGAGACGACTAGCGAGCCATTCTGCGAATCAGCAGTGACAATTGCCAAATCCCATCGACGAACTGCAATCATCTGCTTTCCCCCAGATCATGACCAATGGGGACCCGCTCTGCTGGGGAACAATGGAACATGTTGCCATTTGGGATCCAGGACTTGTCGATGACGATGGGTTCGAAACTAGTACTGTACGTAGCTGCTGGGTGTGGGTTCTGGATTACATGCCACAGTGCATATGGAGTAATGTTCACTAACTTACGAACTTTCTCTGTTGGCTCCCCTGATCTTCCGTCGCAGATCATTATCGAGTCTTACGAATTTTATTCGTGTCAAATGGATATGCTTGCCGGTCAGCTCAGCCAACAGCAGCTTCTCTTGGTGGCTTTCCCAGCCTTCACCAAACATACTCTAAGGGATCTTGGATGGGCGATATGGATTCGTATCCGTAGAGCAACTGACCAGTTGAAGCCATCACTGCTTACTATACTGTAGTAGTCATCCCGAGTGCTGGCTTATCTGGGGTTTTTGGTCATCATCCCCACCAAGTTTCGATATCGGCAGGCTCCGAAGCGACACGGTCATCCATCTTCATGAATGAGGCTGCGCAATAGCAAGGCGGATGACAATGCCTCTGCGAAGATGCGACCGGCCCGACTTCATTGTTATCACGAAATGGCCTGATGATGCACCTTCAATATTACCAAGGGGTTCTCAGTCCCACGAGCCGCATCTGCCATCAGTCCATTCCAGTCCTGGATGGAAGAGATCCCCGCCAACTTCTTCGAGAGTGGATGTATGAGAGACGCAGGGCTGGTTTGTCACATCCCTGTCCTTATCGAGCGGCAAGTCTTTGACTGGAACATCCCCCCATTTCCCCTTAGACCAGGGTTTGTTTTGTCCCCCGGATCTTCCAATCACGATGGCTGGGGAAGGAAAACCGGCTCTTAGGCTTAAAGTCACTTACGCACGCTCAATCAGCGCTAGAAGGACTTAGGAATGTTCTATGCAGTCCCCGATTCCTTTTCTAGCGGCGGCAGCGCGTCAGTGCGACCTGGGTTGACCGGCTTGACGGCTGTGATCCGCTTCACTTTTTACACAAATACCGCATCCTAAGTTCGTCTGCCCAATAGGCTTTATCGCGGTGGCTGTGTGTCTATGACATTCGTCGTCGGCCCGTCCAAATCGCTTCACGTGTATCACTCCACTCAAATCGATGAGCTTGAAGCTTGGTTGCTTGCTCAGGTGATGATATCTTGATAGAACACCTCGTAATCGGAGCAAACCCATCTGCTTTCACCCGGAGGCCTGCACGTTTAAGTTTCCCCGGCTTAGCTACTGATAGATGAGACCCTTAAAAGGGCCCGGGTCCCTTGGTTGTCGTCTCGATTCACAACTCGAATTCTGACCTCTCCACTCCAATCACCTTGTCGTCTATGGAAATATAGCAAGAGCCTTAGCAAAACACAGGGAACGAATAACAGAATCAAAGGGAGATGTTCCATTATCAACCAACGGTACTGTGGTCGGACTCTATTACCAGCTTTGATGAAGACTAATCGGTCTTCTGCTCTAGAGCTCAAACCCCATCTTCTGTCCTGCTATGGAACCATCCTTTTCCACAAGCAGTGAGGACTCGATGCAGTCGGCCTTCGGCTATCCTGATATGTACTCTTCGTCGTTCACAGACTCGGAAATGTCCTTCACGCAAACATCATTCGATTACTCTGTGATGAATACTCCTTCCAGCCCCTACGATCTGCCTGACTTCTATGTATCCGATACCTCGGCCTCCATCATCACCCTTACACCTCAATCTCATCTCAACGAGCCGACCAGTCAAGTCCACGACACGCAAGGTCAGTGGCAACCGACATGGGAGGCAGACTTTATCCCCAATTACTACCTAGGAGCGAGCGACCCTTCCCCAGAGTCTTCTGCGAAGTAAGTCAATCCCATATCGTCGTCGGTGGTCAACTAGCTGACAAGTATATGTTTAAGGCCAGCAAAGCCATTCCCCTGCGAAAACTGCGGAAAGTCATTCACGCGTCTTGCCGATCTCAAGAGGCATCATTCAAGTGTCCATTTCCCTGTTCCTCGAGACTGTCCAGTGGAGCACTGTTCGCGCAAGGGCAACAATGGTTTTCCTCGACGGGACCATCTGATGGAGCACTTACGCTCCTATCATCATATTGATTTGCCGAAGCGGACGGGGTCCAAGAGGGCAGCTGCTAAGGAAGCTTTTTAGCTCAGAAAGTTCCTTGGCTCTTGATTATGCTAGAGGATAGGAGAAGTTCCTAGGAAGACCTTTTCTTTCCTTGTGTGCAGTTGTGTTATATATCCAGTTTTATTGATACCTCGACTAGATGGAGCTACGGCGTCAATGTTTCTTGGATGGAGGAATGATATCATGGCGATATTGTCCGTCGGAATTGTTTTGTTTCGTTGTCAGTATCTTTGAGCTGGGATCTTCCTTTGTCTTCTGGATCTGGTCAGACTTCTTTTTTTTTTCTTCCATTTTCATCTTATCCTCATACACGACAGAAATGGTTATGGATGGGTCGCGCTCTGGGTTTACAGGACAGAGCGAGCAGTCCGTTTACTTTCACTCTGTTTTCCTGGGCAGGTATCGTGTGATGACTGACGCTTCTCTTGCTATGTTGTTTGATTCGCTGTCTTGACGAGATCATGGTTCATGGGTGATGACAATAGATTACAGTGCATATGGCTTCTCGTGTTTCATGGCTTGATTGGTGCAATTCTTGGGGTGGATAGAGCTTCTTGAATTACGATTGCTGGCATAGTGGTATGGGATTCTTGATTTCTTAAGTTGTATTGGGATAGTCTGATTTCCAGCGTGAATGGACTTGAATACTGGACATTTACAACGTCTTTTACGTTGCATCACTATGCAGTCTACGATATTTCCGTGACAGGGGAGACCCCTATCCATCGTCAACTACATTGCAGCCTTCCCCAATTCCCGCGCTTTCCCTCATGTGTCAGAATAACAGTATAGCTGGATATCCATATGAGGTGCTTGCCTGAAATCCGTCAGGCAACAGTCTCTGTCTGCCTTCCCCAGGTACTCTTCCTATCTATCCTCTGTCTCATCTTCTTCCCTCTACCTCGTCACATCATACTCCTGCTCAGATTAGCATCACGTTTCATCTTTCAATCACCTCATTCAGCCATGATGAGCTCGCCTTCGAGTGTCCTGAGGGGTGGAGCTACGGAGATTGTTGTGATCTCTCCCGTCCCCATGCATAGCCCCAGAAAACGCAAGATAACTCCTGCACCAGAGTCATCCACGCCCACGAAATGTGTGATTCTCTCGCCTCTCGGTCTGATTCCGGAGCGCCCAACAATTGATCTCTAGGGCTCACCAATTTTTTCTCCATCTAGCCGACTCTTTCCCACGGACGAAGCCAAGATCGGTAAGTCCTCTGACAGACATGTTTGTCCTTCATGAGATGCTAGCGACAGAATTGCAGAATCACGCACTCCTCTGAAAGCTCCTCACAGACATCTCGATTCACCACCTCCGTGGAGATCTCGCGTTCAGGATATGCCGTTTGCTCGCCATGTGATCCTTCCATTCGGTCTGCAGAAAAATCCAGAGAAGTTTGATGACCCTACAAATCAGCAGGTCCTATGGGACATTTCCCCGAACACTGAGAGCCTTTCTTTCGACGGCGAGATTCTCATCTACTGCCTTCTTTCTCTCCCTTCCCAGCCATTGCCGAAGCGTATAGCAGGAGTTCCTTTCTATCTGACAGCAGATCCGAACGACGACGGCCCAACCAGACCTATCCACCGGCCTAGCCGGTCCAGAATCCAAATTGCTCATCAACTGGACTTCCGTGCCGATGAGACGGAGATCGATGAAATCTTCCAGCTCATCAAGGGTTTCTTCACTGAGACCGGCATCTCTATAACGGAGATCCAGTATTGGGACGAAATTGTCGTTATCGTCCTAGAGCGTGAGACTGAGGATCTAACTAAGGTGCCGAAGTCAGTGACTTGTCTGAAATGGGACGTCCTCGTGATCTTGCAGCCTTCCGTCATCGCCAGCCGCTTACTGAAGGGCCAGACAACAGCAAGTACGACATCCTCAGACTGGAGTCATGTTAAGTTCCGGAAGACACCCATCACAGGACTTCACCCTTTTTTTGACTTCTGCTGGCATCTTGGTGAGAGACCGAGTCGGCAACGAGTATATGACGGTCGCATCGCATGGATTCCCGTTTGGAGCCAAGGTCTATCATCCCACCCACAGTGACCAGCAAGTCGGACAAGTCATCATGGAAATCCCTCATACGGATGTCGCTTTGGTCAAGCTCAATGACGGTGTCCAGTTCTCAAATGAAACGTTCCAGAACACCCTCGTCCAGGGACCGCTGGTTCGCCTTCGACAATTTGTGGAAGCTAAGCAGACACGACAAGGAACAAATGTCTACATGGACACCACGTTCACTGGATTTCTCGTAGGAATACGGGGCAGACATTCCATTTTGCGTATTCCAATTGACGATCCACATGAGCCGTCACAGATATGGATAAGGTGCAGATGGGACTACATGGGACAGGGTTCGCACAATGACATTGCCGACGGCGTTTGTGGTTCAGCTATCTGGAATGATGATGGCATGGTTCTTGGGTTCGTCAGATATGCACCGCAATCGGGCCACTTTCAGGACTGGTGCATGAGTATCGCAGCTGATCATCTGGTTGAGAAGGGATATGCTGTAGTTTAAATTTTGCTACGCGGTAGGATCTAGGACCAGGGTCGACTCACTGTTGGCCAGCTGACTTCTCGGTACAGATATTCTAAACTCGAGGTACTTTCCAAATGGTCAAAATACAACCGACACGGTTCATATTATGAATGTGATTTAATTGCTGATACAAGCCTTAGCAGCGTCAACATGCAATTCTGCTTATCACAGCCAAGACTCTCAATGAAGAACTCAGAATAGTTATTTGACGAGCAAACAACGGAAACCAGCGTGTCTGACATGGTGTGTCGGATACAATTACCATAACTGAAGCTGTACAACTTCAGCTGCTCTACTGGTCGACCATTTCCCTATTGCAAAGTTTTCAGCTTACTAGACTACACTTTAACACGGTCGAGACAACGGGACTTGGTTTCTCAATGTCATTGAGTCTTGGAAGGCTAGGACGTTTGTTAGACACAACTTTATGATCTGCAAACGTCAGGTACTGATTGCGCATCTTTTTGTTCTTGTGTCGCCGTCTGCACGGCCATGCCGAGAGTACAAGACATCATTGAGGTCTGACCTCTTGCGAGGAGATGTATTTTTAGAGCGCTGACTGCCGTAAAGGGGAAATCTCCTTTTCATCGAGCGCAGTCTATCTATCAAGGGGCTCTCAGCAATGAATCATTGATGCACTCCGAGTGGTGAGTTCCAATGCTCTGATATTCAGCTGGGTAACAGCTGTGTATCCCCAAGTCAGTTAGCAGCCTACGCTGTGTAACATGGAGAACTGGGGCGTGGTACTTGACGTTACCTCTTGAGGGCAGGTCTTGGGGTATCAGAAGTCTCTTACGATGAAGGGGATGCAATTGTGTTGACATGCCAGCTAATCTTACAATCTCACTTGATCTCTATCCTTACACCAACATCATGGCTTCCCGCTCATTGCTCAGTGGGCACATATCAAGAAGAACTACACCAATTGCCTTGAAAGGCTAGACTGTAAGCTTGATTGTCTCGCTGTCAAACCTGCTAGACCATTGCGTCCGAATGATGGGCGTCACTTGGGTTTCTATCTCGAGACGTGAGACAAGATATAAAAGGCCGTCGACTCACCTGGGAATCCTCTCGATTCTTTCGACTACAACAATCAACAGACTCATACAAGCCAAAGAAATAGTACTTCTTATATCACCAGTCGATACAGACATCATGCTTTTCCATCAGGTCAAGATCTTCCTTGCTCTCTTTACCCTCGCCAGCCTCCTCAGCGCCGTCGCCGGCGTCAATCTGAACCAATACACCCGTCCCAACTGTCGCGGTAATCGAGCATTTTGCAATAACATTGCACCCGGCGTCTGCTGCTACTCCCCCCAACGAGTGTTCGCCTCCGGCAGCTGCCAGGGCTGTACCGCGACCGACTTCCACTTCACCTGGGTCCAGCAGGGCAGATCATGGTGCGGTAAAAACGTCGCTGGCACCAACGGCGCCCGCTGCATCTCCGGCAGCTCCAACTTGCGCGGCCACACGTGGTGCCGACTCTGCCGCACGAAGCGCGATGGGAGCGCAGACGCTCCGACCTGCACCGGATCGGTCCAGCCGGACCTTCTGGAGATTGGCAACAAGTGGTTCTACCTCAATGATAGCGTTCCGGAAGACCACAAGCAGGCGCTCTGGGATATGTGGGGAAGTGAGGTCCCTGATGCGAACATTCCAACTGATCTTCTGAAGTATGAAGGTGCAGTGCCCTCTGCGGAGGTGCTTGCGGGTTCTTCAGAGGCTTGAATGCTGGGCTTGAGTTAAGCAGCCACGATCCTGGCTGGTGCAGTGGTGGAGAACTTCTTTGTTAGTTGCATGTCCAGAATCTCAGCTGTACGCACAGCCAACAGTTATTTTGGCGGTTTGTTCCCTGTTATGGCTTTTTGGTCTGGTCAGATCTCTCACAACCTCCATTTGATTGTGCAGAGAAGTAGTAAAGGGTCTATCGCAGGTCAACCTGCAAGTCAAGTTTCCTAATGATCAAACATTTGTTTTTGATGTTTTTGTTTGCCCATTGAGATTGTATGCGATTTATCGCCTTAGAAAATTGGTCAGTTTAGCCCAGCTGCTGATGCAAGTGGGACAGTCTGACTGTGTAGTTGGTTAAAGAATCAGACACCTTCCTCACTTTCACGCAGCATGTCTTGTAGTTCATGTGATATGTGATGTTCCACAGCATGCCATGGCAAAGGGTGGGGTAGAGGAACAAATGTAACAGTAAACAGCAAGGAGTTAAGCAAACAAGCTGTGAGCAGAAGAGAGAGGCAAAAGCAGTGGCAGCAGTTTGCATCAATCAATAAATACTCTTGGTGCCTGATGACCCTGCAGAGCAGACATTGACCAAGGAGTCACGTCTTCATTGGAGCAAAGGTTATTATTATTATTATTATATATACATACCCTTGAGGATGGAGCGGATTTTGGACTGCAAATAAGCAACGGTAGTCTCGAAAGTATAAGCCTGCTTAAGAGTATCATTTGTGGGTGGCACTACATCTCTACTGACAATAGGGACGTACCTCACTCAACCTGGGTAGTCGACGTCTTCTCACTGTCAGTTACCCACAACTCAAGTAGTCCACTTCTGGTCCTCCAACATCCCAGAACCACGCCCTAGTTGTGCTATCATTGCATGACGCAAAATGGAAGAAACGGATCTCGAATTCGATGGCATCTCACCCCACGAGATAGCATTCCACGATATTCTGAAGGAAGGAGACGTGTCCGTCCTCTACCGAGTCTCCATCCGAGGCAAAGTCTATGTGATGAAGGTTGTAAGTACTAGTATATAACCTTTCGCCCATTCCCGTCCCAGAGAAGCCAAACAAAGGAACAACAGCTGATCGTCTCGTTACCCCACAGTATCACGTCTTCGAGGACGACCTGGAAGACGACTACTCCCCTTTTCAGAATGAAACCACCGCCTACCGAAGACTCAGAGCTCACGGGCTCTGCGACAAGGGTTATGTCCCAGGATTTTACGGCGCGATCGAGAATATCGATCCAAACATTAATGTGGAGTTTCTTCATCACTTTGCAAATGATACATTGCGGCCCTGTGCGCTCTTCTTGGAGCACATTCCTAACTTGCAGGAGTTGAACACGGTCACATATACGGAAGACCGATGGAGCCAGGTTCTGCTTGTGCTGGAGATGATTCACGAAGCGGGCGTCTTGCACAATGATCCTGTCAAGAACGCCATGGTTGCGAGCGATGGCGTCGAGGACAGGATTGTATGGATCGATTTCGATCGGGCAACGACGTTCGAAGAGGGGAAGAAGCGTACATCGAAAGAGAAACGGTCGTTCGCGGAGGAGATGGATTTTGCCAGAAACATTGGGATTGATCTGGTTTGTTGCCTTGCATGTCTTGTCTTTTCTCCACCATGAACCATCGATGCTCTGTGGAGACTACATACTAATGACGAGATTGAACAGAGAAGGGGCCAAGAAGAAGGGGTGCCTCCTTGGTGACGGAACTGAATCCTACAAAAATAATAACGCCATGCAGAAACTCCCATCCAAAGAAAAAAACTAGAACTTGACTTCCTTCAAATCCACAAAATCACAAAAGCAACTCCCTCGAGCTTTTCCATTCTCGTCAAATTCCACCCCTTCCGCCTCCAACAACGATCTCTTCTCCTTTCCTCGCTTCCCGGCCTCGCCTTTCCACTCCCCCTTGTACCCGCCCAGAGTCCGATCCGCAGCCAGCACACGATGGCACGGCACATCCGGCGCAAAAGGGTTCGTGCGCATCGCGTTCCCGACAGCGCGCGCACTGGAGCCCAAGTGAGCTGATAGAGCGGCGTAGGTAGTCCATCGGCCTGGCGGGACTGAGAGAAGCGTTCGATATACCCTGCGCCGGTAGGGCGTTAGGGTTGGATGTTGAGAGATCCGCCGGAGCGATCTTGCTATGATGACCTTGTCAAGGTTGGGGTCGAGGTTCTGTGAGGTCTTTTGCTGTGGCTTTAGGATCTTGTGAGGATCGGTTGGTGTCGTAGTCGTGGTTCTTGCAGATGGTCCCTTGAGGCTGATGATGGTGGTATCTGGGTTGGCCGTTTCGGTCATTGTAGCGATGTTGCAATCGACTAATGTC
>JSYV01000667.1:0-44855 GCA_000787455.1 Evansstolkia leycettana | reverse complement strand
TTTTTTTTTTTTTTCTTGACAAAGAAGTATGACCTTGCTCCTCTGGTCGAGGTGGTGATCAGTCGTTGCCCCGATGCGCTGTGCTGTGCTGTTTCCCGTCTTCACCAACGTCCCTCTGTGGGCTTCAACAGTCCGAAGACAGTGTGGTATTCAGACTGAGTCCACGGCTATATTTGCTGAAGCATAACCCTCATTCCAGGCACGACGGATTGGCTGATTGGACCTTCGACGATTTTGGGAAATGGTAAAAATTGACTTTCCAGGACGTGAGCGGCTTTCACTAATTAATTGGAAATAAATTCCAAATGGTTGTTGCTGCCTCAACTTTGGATCATGATGGACGAAACAGATCTTCTAGATTTTCGGTCGTCTGATATTGCAAGACGCGTCAGTCCTGCCGCTATGAGAACACACACAAGGTTGTCAGTGTTGGCCAGCAGGGTTTGTATCAGACAATGTAGAAGCTGACGATGTGCTGATGGGAATTTTCAGAAGTTTGAAGAGAAGGAAGACAAGAGGTATATACAGTTCAATATGGTTTGGTTTTGAGCTGCTGGGGCGTGTTACTCGCAGCGTTGGTTTTGGCGCGAAAAAGGTTCGCTTCAGCTCGTAAAGCTTCCAAAGGTTGACACTGTCTTCCCCCCTATAATCGTGACAAATCAACGCCTTACATTGAGATAATGACGACTCGATGAAGTCTCTATCTATTAAAATTGAACCTTTTGTAACTACATAAAACGGCCCATGTACAGAGATTCTTGGTACCTACCCTTAAGCTGTTCTAGATGAATAGTAGTATGAACTTCAAGAATGAGTCCTTCTTTATTTCTTGATACTAGTCGTACTAGTTGATTTCTGGATCTTCTCCCATTTCTCCTGCTGAATTACATAGGCATACATCCATGTCAATTTCTGATCACCCCGTCTCTCCGTAGTGGACTGCTCTTCTATAAACCTTGCTTCGTCCCAAGACATGATCTCTCGCCTTCTCCTACGATTCTCAAGCATATACAGCAGGCGGATGACGCAGAAACCAAACATTCCGACGGCGATGAGGATCATGGTGACAATCATGGGGTAATGATAACTAGGTGCATACGAAGCCTTGTACAGCTGCCCAGCAATCACGCCGGCCAGATTCGACCAGCCATTGATGCCCAGAATAATCGAACGAGCGCCCTGAAACAAAAAAAAGGTTAACCACATGGTCGTTCTCGATGGGGCCAATCTTATCAAATAGCCTACCTTGCCCGGGGTATTTCCCGCCAACCATTCGGCAATAAGAGGACCACCCGCAAAGACACCAGCCAGGCACACATGGGCAAATCCGTATCGGAGCTTGGAGTTCGATGAGGTGGCCATCACCAAGCATCCGATCAAGCCCAATGTCATGTCAAAGACCGTGTGCAGGCTCCGCTCTTTGAAATGGTCCGAGGAGTAAACGATCAGAATCAGACCGACGGTCCCGACGATGAACGGTGGAACTGCCATGAGCGTGGCCTTGATGCCCTGATATCCCATGCCTTGCACGATATGGGGGAGAAACGTGGGGAATGCGGTGACCGGCTGGAGTGTTTCGTATACATCAGACGTGGGCTCAGAACAGCAGATGGCCGGGGGCTTCGCTTGTTGCTCACCAGTACACTCATAATGTTGCAACAGACAATGCAGAGTTTCTTCCAATCTCTCGCTACACCCTTGACGTCCGTCCACGAAATCTTGGAATCGTCATGAGCCACATGATTACCGTCAGAATCCATTTCGTATCCATCTGTAGCATGGGCCAGATCACGTTGCATTCGCCGAGCAGCGTGCTGCCTTTCATTCTGAGTCAGGAACCAGGCCGTGGATGGATCTGTTGGCAAGATAAACAGGCCGACGATTGCCACGAAGACGATAAGGGCTCCTTCGAACAAAAACACGGTCTGCCACCCTTTCAGAACTGACGAGTGAAGATGTAGCAAGCCGTAGGCTAGAAGACCTGCAAACGCACCCGCAATCGAGTACATCCCTGAGAACAGGCCCATGCGAAACCCCAACGAGAATTTGGGCCAGAACAGAGACATGTAGTAGTACGCGGTTGGTGTGAAGCCTGCCTCTCCCACACCGAGGAGCAGGCGCAGAGCGAGGAATGTTGCTGAACTTCTCACGGCGATATGGGCAATGCAGATGCTCCCCCAGACAATCGTCAAAGCCACGGTCCACCATTTGGGACTAACTACTCGACCCAGCATGCTGGAAACGGGTTGGAGAGGGACGTAGGTTGCAGCGAACTTATCAACGCCAGTGTCAGTGCGCGGAATTGATTCTCCCTAGACAGGTATCTGTGGCCGCACATACCAGAGACACGGAGTTCGCGATATCATTAGGCTTGAGGTTTGCGTCCATCACGGAGGTACTGGTCGCGACATAGCCTATATTGGTCTTGTCGACTCCGAGAAGCTGTTCGACGTTCCATCAGTAGGAGAATCATGCAGAGAGAATACTATCAATTGCGGTCCCTCAGGCACGTACAATAAAGCCAATGGCAAGAATCACAAGCAGAAAGATGTCCAGTTTCAAATTCACTCGTCGATCGAGAGCCTTTTCTTCGTCTGTGATTGGTGTATAGTAAGAGCAGTAGATGCGACTTGCTGTTTCACAGCTTCCATCTCCGACACGGACGGCTTGTCTGAGATAACCGTCATTTGCTCCATGGCGTCCCAATTGTCGTACGTGACCAGCGTTCATTCAAGCATATGTGAGGTGGGGTGCAGCAGCTGTCGGGGCTTCGAATGACAACTTGGTTGATGCTCCGCGCAATATTGTAGTCACTATATATAATGTCTGGAGGGAAGTCGTTCTCATCAGATCGCATGGACGTTCCCCACAGCCTGAAGGAAACCAAGGAGGGCAATGAATGGATCCGATCATATTATCATATATACAGTATCACAGACAACTTGGGAGTCACTGGATATGCGGTGGGGAACCATCATGGAAGAATCTTAAATCCCCACAAATCTGGGGATGGTCTGGCTGGGGTTGAGATTCAATTTCCCAAGATTCTGGGGTAGGCAGGGATGATCCCTGTAGGCAATGGGCTCGCCTCCCTGTCGATGACTGGCACCTACTCCTAGACTTCATCGCGCCGTGACCGCGGACCGTATCCCTGCAACAGCAGAGAATACGGCCCTGCCATTTCCAATCGATGGCCACCCGGAATTCTCCAACTGGTCCCAGACCGCAGAGGAGAGCCCAGGCGGGGAGCAGTCGCTTGCTGGGAGCGTGGCCATGTATCAACCATCGATCGAGCGCAATGGTCAATTGCAGATCGACGCGTCCTCGTCGCTCTTGTGGCCGGACTCGGAAGAACTCCTTCAGAATATAATGTCCATGCTATGGTCGCAGTCGACGGCATTGTTGCCCTCAACAGTTGGACTTCCCGAGACGCCATTGAGCCAGCCTCCTAGCAACTACACGCCTTCTCCCATCGACAACATTACAATCGCTGAAAATGGAAGACGAGCAATTCAATCGCTGAGTACCTTGATTAGTGACACTCTATGTTGCTTCTTAGATATTTTTTTTTCCCTTTTCGCCTTTATATTGGACCGTCTTTTACAGGGTTTTACAGTTCTGCAGCGTCACAACACTGGCGACTCTGACAGGATTGACATCCAGATTCCTGGACAGCAGCCTCCACATGTTCTTCCAAAACATCATTCCAATGTTTCCGATTCTTCATCGACCGACGTTTGTCTTTCGAGATTGCTCTGCTCCGCTCTTGTGAATGCGATTGCTCTGGGGGCATTGTTCCTTGGGAGTCAAAATGCTATTGCAAAGGTGTGCAAAATCAGAAACAATTGCCGAACAAAGAATCTGATCCGTCTTCAATGTAGGCAGACGCCTTGTGGCGACTGGCTCACACCGCTGTGGCCACGTCGTGGCATACAATGATCACGCGAAAAAAAGGCACTCTGACACATGCAGTGGTGTAGAGCTGGTGCAGACTGTGCTCTTGAGCCAAATATACGCGGCTCTGTCCAAGGTTCGTGCCAGCAAGTAAATTTGACTACTGCAACAATCTCCTGATAGCTCGAGACTTAGAACCGGACCTTTCGTACAACTAGCCAGGTCTTCCACGGCTTGGGGATTCACTGGGCGAGCCACTGTGGCATGTACGATTCGCCTGACCCTATAAAACTCCCGCTGCCTGAGGACCCGATCGAACAGAAACAACAAGCATGGAGAAGATGGATTGCTCAAGAAACGATGCTGCGCACTCTGCTGGGACTTTACATCGTGGACGGCGTCGTCTCTCAGTTCAGTGGCAATCCTACCTTTGCACGGCACATGTCGAACCCTCTGACGTTGCCCAACAATCTGGAGGCCTTCAATGCCATCACGGCTGACGCATGGATCGAACAAATGCAGAGAGTATCTGCCCCGAGTGCGCGTTTCTGCGATGTATATCGCGGGCTGTTTCACATGGATAGCGATTTCAGACTCCAAAATTATGATATCTCCCCATTCCACCACAAGGTCATTCTGGAAGGAATTCGTTGTCTTGGCGGACGAATCCTCCTCCCGTGGAAGACGTGACATTCTTCGCGTGCTTGCAAAACTCCGCGAAAACATCTTACATAGCCGGAGCCTTAGCCCAACCGACAAGCTGACCGCGCTGCTACAATGGCACACCATCTGTCTAGACATGGTGGCGAACACCGCTCGCGGGACGTGGCGAATGTGTTACATCTTTGGTATTAGCCAGCATATCTTCGGAGGCAGCAAAAGAGATAAAGGACGGATCGACCCAAGCCGCTGGGTGCAAAGTGAAGCGGCCCGGACAGCTCTCCTGCATGCAACCAATGTGCAAGCTGCGCAGTTACCGCTCGGGATGGCTTACGACGTCAATATCCCCGGAGCAGTCTTCGCAGCTGCGACAACCTAAAGTGCGTTTGCATTGGCTGGAGCTCCCAAAGTTGTCCTGCCGTCGACCATAGATTGGGAGGCAACTGTTGCTATTGACCGAGGCCAAATGCTGAATTCGGACATAACTACTACCCCGAAAGGGGACAGACGGCACACCATGTCCTTTATTGCGGGAACGTTCGATAGTACGAGTGTCCCAAGTGAGAAATGCGTTCTTCGCGACTTATCATACGACCTTACAGCCATCAGGACATTGCTACGTGAGCTCTCCTTACAGTGGGGAGTGGCGAAGGAAATGGAAGAAGTCGTCAGTGCATGGATAGAACGGTGTGAGTGATTAGTGAATACAGGAGATAATGAAGTTCTCGTCATCCAGTGGATAATCAAGCCTAAGTGATTGTAGGTATGATATGGAGGCCAGCTGCCAATGGATCGAATACTCCATGGCTAGGGTAAACACACGCCCTCCATGAACGATTATTATATCCAATGACACGCAGTCCTTCATTTGAAGTCTCCATCGTGTCGCCAAAAGCTGTCGTACCAAGCAGGTATTCTTTCAGATAACGTCCTCGGCTTCAAAAGGTGTCCCCATTTGTCTCCACATTGTCCCCATTCGTGTCCCCATGGGGGACGACACTCCTGGAAACCACATGAATTTACTAACTGGAATGAATAGCAAAGCGACATCGTAATATTCTCAACTACAGCTCGGTATATAATGTATACATACCGGATGCTTGGGATGTTGTCATGATCCAAAATTGTTCTCCTGGAGTTCACCTCGTTGATTTATCTCCACCATGTCGACAGCAACAACTGATGACTTTACCCTAATTGAAGATAATGTTCCGACGAAGATTTACGAGCAATTCCGCCATCTACGCTCGACATGCCCAGTGGCGCACACCTCCCAGAATGGAGGATTCTGGCTCCTCACTCGCTACGATGACATCAAACAAGCCGCGTCGGACGTGGACACCTTCATCTCTTCAGTGAAAGCGGTAATCCCCAGCGATCCCCGAGGTATCCGTCGACCGCCATTAAACATGGACCCTCCAGCGCATACACCGTATGGCACGGCGCTGCATCTGACCCTTCGGCTAACGCAATTGAAGCGATTGGAGCCGACTCTAGAGCAGCACGCCGAGCGAGAGTTTGCCAAGCTGATCGAAAGAGGCTCTGGAGACATATCCGCAGAGTTTGGCGCCCTTTTCGCCGCGTGGGTCGAGACTGCGTGGCTCAATCTCTCTGACGAGACGGCGCCTGCGCTGGCACAGACTGCGGCTGCATGGGTCAACGCATGGAGAGAGCAGAACGCCCAAGAGACAAGCGCGCAATCGCAAAGCTGTATGATATTAAGAGAAAGCTTGTTGCGGATCGCCGCCAATCGCCTCGGGATCCGGAGCAGGATCTGGCCTCGTCATTGCTGCAGGAAACGGATTCAACGGGACAGCCGCTGGACAATGAGCTGTTGGTGTATGTGACGGCTGAGACGCTGATCAAGGACAGAAATGCAATGCTAATACTATCTATCCTCACAGTGGCGCGCTTCGCCAATCTCTCGTCGTCGGCATGGTGGCTCCTCCTCGTCTTTTCGGCGATATTTGCAATCACTTGTCTCGGGACAAAACCTCCAGGCAGAGCTGCGAGCCAACCCATCGCTCATCCCCGCTGCGGTGGAGGAATTCGTGCGTTTGTACGTCCCATATCGTGGTTTCTGCCGTACCTCTACGCGCGAAGTCGAGCTCCACGGCCGTGTGATTCGACCCAAACAGCCCATTACCATGACGTCTGCTGCCAACCGGGACCCGGAGCCCTTTGCCAATACGGACGATTTTGTTCTGAACCGACCGAATATCACGTCGCATCTGGGTTTTGGACGTGGCAGGCATCGATGTGCGGGGATGCCGCTCGCAAGAATGTAGGGGATCCTTCTACGCATATGATTTCACAGTCTGAATTGTCAAGAAATTCCATGCTAACGCATTTCTAGGGCTTTTAAAATCGGCCACAGGGTCATTCTGCGGAGAACGGCAGACTTTGAGGTCAACGGGCCGCTTCAGTATGCTGCCATGCCTGAGAAGGGCATCACAAGTTGCCCGTTGCGAATTTCACCTGCTGATTCCTCGTAGAACAAGTTGGGTGACTTTGTGTGTGCTTGACAACCTTTTTTGGTCCACTGGCTTTCCAGCATACCGTTTCTTTAGTGCATAGGAGGGTTATATATAGATAAATAGAGCTAGAGCTCCGCGTCTGTATATGTATGTGCATGACAGAAGATGGTTTCTGGATACTCGCAAAGATTTGCCTGGCTATAGGTGAGTAAATGGCTATTAGCTGTAGTTCATAACGATATCCACTATTTAATTCCTCCTAAGACTTCCCTCTATTGATCAGTATTACCAGTCTTCTATCTATATCTGATGCTCAAGTCCTCCGTAAAGGGTGCTGTGTCTTTGGCCGCGGAACGAGCCGATTCAACCCGAAGTCGAGGAAAGTTACATTACTCCATTACCAATCATTACACATATTTTCGCCACTCACCAGCCAGATAATTTCAACAGTTACCATACCATACCGGGCCGGGCAGCTTCTGCGCTGCAAACCTCCAAAAGCTCTCATCCCCAACATCTTCATCATCATCATAATTATACCCTTATCTCCCTCGCTCCCAATTGCAACCCCTTTCCTCACCAATCTCTTTAGTTAGAGGATTGGCTATTCCGTTCTATCCTTCTGAACGAGTTTCTGTTTTCATCTCGTATATTTTTCACCATGTTCTTCCGGAGTATGCTGCCGCGGACGTCACCGCGGGCTGTCCTCCGCACCGCCGGTTCCCAGGCTGTTCCCTCTCATTTCATTGCTGCTCCTTCTCTGGCCTCATTCACACACTCGAAACGTGGATTTGCCTCTGAAGCAAGTATGTATCTCGTCTGCGAATTGTTCTCGCGCGGTTGAGCGGCCCTCCTGCGCTTCCGGAATGAATCTGCTAACCTGCGGGCAAAATGGGTAATAGCCGAACATGACCTGGTTATCATCGGAGGTGGTGTTGCTGGATACGTTGCTGCCATCAAGGCTGGTCAGGAGGGTCTGAAGGTGCGCTTTTTCACCTTAGGCGTTCTTCTTATGCAACGATTCAACAACAGCAACGCCAGATGCTGACCCTGTTTGCAAAAAAAATTGAATAGACTGCATGTATCGAGAAGCGTGGTACCCTCGGTGGTACCTGCCTGAACGTCGGCTGTATCCCTTCGAAATCCCTCCTCAACAACTCCCACCTGTACCACCAGATTCTCCACGACACGAAAAAGCGCGGTATCGAGGTTGGCGATGTCAAGCTCAACCTGGAGCAGATGATGAAGGCCAAGGACGCCTCCGTTGAGGGTCTTACCAAGGGCATTGAGTTCTTGTTCAAGAAGAACGGCGTCGAGTACGTCAAGGGAACCGGTGCATTCGTCGACGCAAACACTGTCAAGGTCAATCTCACCGAGGGTGGTGAGAAGACCCTGCGCGCGAAGAACATCATCATTGCTACCGGTAGTGAGGCCACTCCCTTCCCTGGCTTGAACATCGATGAGAAGAGAATCGTCACCAGCACCGGTGCCCTTTCCTTGAAGGAGGTCCCCAAGAAGATGGTTGTTATTGGCGGTGGTATTATTGGCTTGGAGATGGTATGAAAAATACACCCCTTTGTCTCCTATGGAGGGCATCTATTGACAAATTGATGGCTGTATAGGCTTCCGTTTGGTCCCGTCTCGGTGCTGAGGTTACCGTTGTCGAGTTCCTCACCCAGATCGGTGGCCCCGGGATGGACGCGGAGATCGCCAAGCAGACTCAGAAGATCCTGGCCAAGCAGGGAATCAAATTCAAAACCGGAACCAAGGTCACCAAGGGTGACGACAGCGGCGCCAACATTGTCCTCAACGTCGAGGCTGCCAAGGGCGGTAAGGAGGAGACATTGGACGCTGACGTCGTCCTGGTCGCTATCGGCCGCAGACCCTACACCGAGGGACTGGGCCTGGAGAACATCGGAATTGAGAAGGACGAGCGGGGCCGCCTGGTGATCGACCAGGAGTACCGCACCAAGCTGCCTCACATCCGAGTCATCGGTGACTGCACCTTCGGCCCCATGCTGGCTCATAAGGCCGAGGAGGAGGGCGTTGCCGCGATCGAGCACATCACGAAGGGCTACGGCCACGTCAACTACGGCGCCATCCCCAGCGTCATGTACACTCACCCCGAAGTTGCCTGGGTGGGCCAGAACGAGGCCGAGGTCAAGGCCTCCGGCATCAAGTACCGCGTCGGTACTTTCCCCTTCACTGCCAACTCTCGCGCCAAGACCAACCTCGAGACGGAAGGTTTCGTCAAGTTCATCGCTGATGCCGAGACGGACCGCATCCTCGGTGTTCACATCATCGGACCTAATGCCGGTGAGATGATCGCTGAGGCCACTCTTGCTCTTGAATACGGTGCCTCCTCTGAGGATGTCGCCCGCACATGCCATGCTCACCCTACTCTTGCAGAGGCGTTCAAGGAAGCCGCCATGGCCACCTACTCGAAGGCTATCCACTTCTAGAGCTGTTGCCCGCTGCTTGATTCCGCCGTCATGTACTTTTTTTCCTCGCTAGTCTAGCCAAGCTAGCAGACTACATGTAGCATTTCCCTAATCATTTTATCTGTTTTTTTTCTTGTTTGTTCGTTGATCATCTTGGTGTATTCAATACCTCGCTTAACAGGATAAAATGATCAAAAAGCATAGAAATTAGCGGAGGCCAGTAAATCTTATCTTGATTGATGTACAGTATTGCTTTCCATGATAGAGGACTCTTAGATGCCTTGAAACAGTAACGGAAAGGGTCAACCTTAGTGAATTCAAAAACCACTGGTTGGATGGCGAATTGTGGCGTGTCCTGGTTTTCATTTTTGACTTGGACTTTTACTCATCATGCCCCCGGACGCTTGATCGTTGAAACTTTTCACTGTGATAGATGTAAAATGAAGCATACTTTGAAAGGGGGATCTAAGTGGAATCTGATTTATGTCCTCGAGTGCATCGACTTCATTGAAACCACTACCTACATCTTCAGTGAAATGATACTGTAGTGTAGTTTTGGTTTATGTAATATAAACTAGTTCAATTTACCAATCCATCCGATATGGTGTAGTGGCTAACATCGCTGTCTCTCACACAGCAGCCGGGGGTTCGATTCCCCCTATCGGAGATACAAAAATTTTCTCTTTTTGATTGTCATCCGTACCTACGTTGGGAGTAATTATTTTTTTTCTTCTTTTGCCTTGCCTGGTAGCTTGATGAATATTCTCACTCGTATCTCGAAAACGTATCTGCCTGAAACAGAGAACAATATAGCATTGACCCAACCATATACTACACTATCCCAATCATTCAAGAGCTTCAAACGCCCTCTAGGCCCAACCCCTCAAATGTCTCCTGGGATGATCAACAACCACGAATGGAAGCGGAGGTCCATATGCCCATCTCCCGGGCCGAGCATTGCATTCTCCGTGAAGTCTACACGGATCGTGATGATGGAGCGGAGTCGATCCCGACTCTCGAACACAGACATGAGAGTGCGATTGGAAGGATTGTCGCCCATGATCCTGGCATTCACAGAGTACTTGATTGTCCCTCAGATTCCTAGGAAGGATCTCTAGGTGGCAGCAGCCACTGCGGTAGTGTTTGTGGTAATGGACGCGATCGTGATTGTGGAAATCCGCATGATGCTGGAGCTGTCTGTGGCCTTCGAATCGGCTGTGAGGCTGCCGACGAGGATGGGACTGGCGGCAGACGTGATGGTGAGTACTAGTGTGCTGACAATTATCCATGCATTCATGGCGGTGGTACTCGATGTCTGAGTCGTCGGAGAAGCTTGTATCGAGGGGATGGCCTCTTCGATGGAGCGCATCCTCGAACGGACTCGAAGAATCACTCTCGAAACCGCTCTCGGTCAGCAGCGGGCCGTTGTAATCGTTTCTTCTGCAGGGACGTTCAGGATGAAAGCGGATGTTCGTAGTCTGACGCGGTGCATGGTGGAATCTACCTTGGTAGAATGGAAAATGAGCGTGGCAGTTGCAGGGAGACATGTTGTAATGTTCTTTTTTTCCGTTTTGAGAAATGTGTATGTGATGTCGTGCTTTTAGATTGCGTTGGACATGGATTCAATTTCTGTCAAGGAGATTTGGGCCGATCCCTTAATGTTCTCATGACGAGCCATGACAGGCGGACTTGATCGACTTAAATATTCACTGTATGATTCTGTTTAAACTGGATGCAAAGCAAGGACAATCCCTCGCCTGTGCAATATTGAAGCAGCCCGCATTGGGTTCATGCCCAACGACGCAATTGGATCTCGACGGTGCCGGAGATGCATCCGGTTGTACTGTGAGGTTTCATCGCATATGGTTTGCTCGTTCGATATCTTCGAGCCGATATTACAGCGCTGATAACATTGAGATACACTAGACGGAGTACTCCGTACATGCCATTCATTTTTTTTTAATTTGGAGTAGGACTGGTTATGCATGGACAACCAACCAATGGCATCATTTGCTTGAACAACCGCAGATGGTCAACTGGATTAAGTGCACGTTGAATGCATTGTTGGTGTGTTTGCTACGAACTTCCGAGGAAGCAAAGACCTTGGGATCGTTTAGACTCCGGGCCTACGGACTTTGGGCTGTAGTTGGATTGTACCTCTGTGGCCGACTTAGAGTGGGTCAAGTTGTTGCACTCATTCAACCGTGAAGACATGACCTGAAGAAGTCGGAAGTTGTTTGCTGTATCCCATTGAAGGAGCAAAAGGCAAAATCCACTCCTTCAAGACCGTCGAGAAAGTGTCACAGACTGCAGCCACTGCCTGATTACGCGAAGGGCCGCAGCTTTCAATGTAGACTGCCGACGACCATCAATAAATCAACTCATGGAGATCACGGCAGAAGGCAAACTTACTCTTCACCTTGGGTTCTGTCCCAGAGCCTCTTAGTGTAAACCGAACATCGCAATCCAGCCACAGCGTCAGCATCTGGCTCCCTTTATCAACTGGTAAGACTGGTTTGCTGTCAGATGTTGCAGAATCGTAACCCTCAGTCATGTCTCGCCACCTCAGAACCTTGAATCGGCCGAGAGACATTTGTTGTCTGTATGGCCCGCTCCTGATCCTCTTGAACAATGTTCCTGTCAACTCTGGGCTTGGTGACCGGAAGTAAGTGTTGAGGGTCTCATGGTGGCCGAATTCCTCAAACAGCTGCTGGAGCTTGGTATAAGGAGTAAGGCCCTGATCCCTCCATTTTGCCTCTGCCGCTAAGAAGACCATGGCTGCAGTGATGCCGTCTTTGTCATGGCAGACAGACGGAAACATGTAGCCAAGAGCTTCTTCAAACGCAAAAGGCACAGTATATCCTTCCCCTTCAAGCTTTCGCGCAATATTGCCCATCCATTTAAAACCCGTCAGCGTTTCCTGAAAGTGGAAGCCTTTGGCGACAGCCATTTTCTCAAGCATGCCGCTCGAGACAGCAGAGTTCAATACAGCAATGCGTGATTTGTCTTTTTCGGTCTGGACCGAATCAAAAACATGAGACCCGAGTAGAACCCCAATATGGTTTCCAGTGAATGTAAACCATGACCCACTAGGCATCTGATCAACTGCTGAGTCTAGAAATCTCAGGAACGCCAAACACTTACTCGACCTTTTCCGCGGCAGCAAAACGATCCGCATCAGGATCATGGGCTATGATCAAAGTCTTCCCTTCTCGGTCTGCAGTTTGCATTGCAAGATCCAATGATCCATGTTCTTCCGGGTTCGGGAACGCAACACTGGGAAACTTTGGATCGGGCTCTGCTTGCACGGGTACAGGCGTAAAGTCCTCCACGCCCTTGGAGCGGCATAGAGGCGGGAAGACAAGGCCGCCGACTCCATGGAGAGGAGTGTAAATAAACGGTCTGGGTGGCTTCCATGCATCCACAGTAGACTTCTGCAGTCCTTGCATTAGTCGTGTCTTCATTAAAGGGTCCTAGCGTCTTACCGCATATTGCCAGACTGTGTCGGTATATTGGGGTAGAACGTTCTCATAGGTATCGACATGCAGGTATTCATTCGGATGCAAGTCCTCCCATGCATGAGGCCATGGGGCTAGGTTCTCATCGATTGATTGGGCTATCTCCACGTCCATTGGCGTATTGATTTGCGCGCCATTTTTGAAGTAGCTAAGCAAGGTCAGCAATGGTCCAGAAGCAAACATTGGGGATTCGAGAGACTGAACACTTTGTAGCCTAGAGTTCATTATCAGCCAGCAGCTCACACAGAAACTAGGGCTCACGCAGGATTACCATTATCTTGCGCCGGGTTCTGCGTCACAAATGTCAGTGCCACCTTTCTACTGTAGTCAATGACACGGCATATAGACTTACATGACTCGCAGTGATCATGATGCCAGCAGCCGCGCGCAAATGAGTTACACCAAACGCGACTAGTGGGGTCACGGATGCATTCTTGTAATACCAGACGGGGATCTTCTCTGCAATGAAGGCATTGGCTGCGAGAGCCGCGAAGCGGTCGGAATTATATCGTGCGTCGTGACCAATGACTACTCCATCCGAGGCTATCTGAGGATGTTTGTTTCTGAGATACTTGGCTAAGCCTTGCGACGCCTGGATGACCGTCAGCGGGTTCATGCAGGAGAACCCTGCAGCCATCCGGCCACGGAGCCCAGCTGTTCCAAATTGAATGCCTATTGAACATTGAGAATCAGCTGCTCTCAATGAAACTTGCTCCAAATGAATCAATTCGACAAACTGAGCGATCAATGTTGCGTGGAGAACCACATACGATTCCGAAGACGCTTTTCGAGCTCTTCAACATCTTGGGCATCTCGGAGCTGTTCAATTTCTGCCCGTGTATTGGGGTCCTTTGCAGCGTGTCAGTATGTCTGAGCTACTCATTATAACATCGACTGTAAATACCTGATCCCAATGAAGCCATTTCTCTATCAGCGGGGTAAGCGAATCCTAAGAATGTAAGTTAGTCGCGGGGAAGATATATAGAAGCACTGGAGGCGGTTGACGGGCATTGATGAAGGACAAGAGCACCCACCATTTCGTATCCAGTCTCTTGCCCTAAGAAGAAAGATTATAATTTGATTATCACCAGTATGCGTGCTATACTCGCAGACACGGAGAGCTGTACTGTGGTAGAGGCTCACTGCGGGTGATGGTCGTCCCGAGGAATCACAGTCGCCAGGACCGGAACGTGCCTGTTCCTGTCCCCGCCTCGCGCCCTTCTTGTCCAAATGTCAACACCAACTTCATACTAACAACAACCGATTCATCTCGACTTAACAGAGCTCATGAAGCTGGAATTCACTTGTTCTTGGTCGTCGCTCATATGAAAAGAGAGGATGTCAGTTTGATTTGCGATTGTTCTCGAGCCTCCCAACTATAGTCCATTGTTTCACCCCAATTCATCATGACCTCGATACCGAGGAGTCCGACTCGGAGGGACGCAGTCTTGTCGCGAAGGTATATTGAGGGACTCATCGCAGATGGCAGGCAGGTGATCATCTACGACAATAAGGTCCTCAAGGTCGATGCCTGGGTCAAATTCCACCCCGGTGGTGAGAAGTCGATCCAACACATGGTTGGAAGGGATGCAACTGATGAGATCAATGCGTGCGTATCTCTTACAGGAGGAAGAATATGACCTGCATTCATCTAATAGAACGTTTCAATTACAGACTGCACTCGAAAGAAGCTCGCCAACGAATGTTGTCCTACCAGATCGGCCAGATTCGAGGACCGTGGTCCAACTTCCGGCCTCCTATTCAAGGGGGAAAGTTTCGTCCTTATAACCCAGAGACATGTTCGGCTGAAGATGATGAGGCTAGCTCCAGCCAGGACAACTCACTTCCACCATCTCCGATATTCGATGCTGCAGACGCAAAGTCTGGCATTCGTCGGAGAAAGTCGAGCTCGTCCACGGATACGTCCGTCTCCCATACTCCCGCGGCTCAAGACATCGAACCTAAGTCATTCTTCCTCGACGCTCGCACGCAAGAAGAGATCACGCTGGATATTGCAAAGTACCCATCTCTAGATACTGCTAGCCAGGAGAACATTCGAAAGAAATATCGGGAACTGGATCAGCGCATCCGCGCTGAAGGTCTTTATAATTGTAACTACTTCTGTTACTTTATCGAGTGCTGCCGCTACACTCTACTTGCGGCACTATCATACCTCTTTCTGCGTCTGGGCTGGTATGGTACGTCCGGGCTGTTTCTGGGCTGTTTCTGGCACCAGCTTGTCTTCAGTGCCCATGATGCTGGTCATATGGGCATCACGCATCACTTCCATGTTGACACAGTCATTGGCATCATCATTGCGGACTATCTCGGCGGACTCAGCTTGGGCTGGTGGAAACGCAATCATAACGTACATCATATCGTGACGAATGCTCCCGAGCACGATCCTGATATCGAGCACATGCCTCTCTTCGCGATCTCGCACCGCTTCCTCACGAACCTCCGAAGCACTTATTACGATCGCGTCATGGCATTCGACGCCGTGGCCAATTTCATGCTGAAATATCAAAACTATCTATATTATCCGATTCTGCTCTTCGGCCGGTTCAATCTGTATCGTCTCAGCTGGGAATATCTACTCCTTGGCCAGGCCCCGAAACGCGGGCCAGCCTGGTGGCACCGCTGGTTTGAACTCGCTGGTCAGGTCTTCTTCTGGTATTGGTTCGGATATCTTGTCCTGTACCGTTCAATTCCCAACTGGAGCAGCCGCATTCTCTTCATCATGGTTTCCCACATGGTCACTGCCCCGCTGCACGTGCAGATTACACTTTCTCACTTTGCTATGTCGACGGCTGATCTCGGTGTCCAAGAATCTTTCCCGCAGAAGATGCTTCGGACCACCATGGACGTTGACTGTCCGACTTGGTTGGATTTCTTCCATGGAGGCCTACAGTTCCAAGCCATTCATCATCTCTACCCGCGCATACCACGCCACAATTTGCGCCGCACGCAGAAGCTGGTGATGGAGTTTTGTCGTGACACGGGCATTCCCTATGCCATCTTCACTTTCGTCGATGGAAATAAAGAGGTTATTGGCAGGTTGGGCGATGTCGCAAAGCAAGTTCGCATCTTGGAAGAATGCAGGAAAGCGTGCGCACAACAGGGGGTGTTCTCAGATCACAATCATTGAAGTGGAAACCATTCAGATATCAGGGTTGTGCTATGGAGTACTTTGCGTGAGCTGCTCGAGGGTCTTGTTCTGTCGTTCCTCTTCACTTGTCGAGTGCTCGCCAGGCTGCAGATAATTTTCCTCTTCGCAATGTACATAACATCTGCTCCTCTTCAGCATTGGCGATATCCCTGGGCCTCTTTCTTGACGTGCCGTGTCTTGCCGTCTAATGATGAGAATGGAAGGTTCCTGCTGGGCCGGTGGATTGATGGGTCGTCTGCTTTGATACAACCTTGCATTATAGAGCCAGAAGACGTGTTACCTCTCTCCCCATTATTAGACAACATGGCTATAGCGCTCATTAAAGTCCAATGCCTTCAGATCGGACATGTCAGGCATCATGTATGCAAATATATCTTCTATCTCTTAATCATCCCGTGTTTCAAGTTATGGAACATAATGATGTCCAAATCCGGGAAATTATGTACATCCAGAATCGAAATCGACATGCGTGAAGACTGCAAATCGCTCGTTATGACCAGAAGAAGCACCATGATCTATCACCCTGGCAATCCACCACCACGCGCTATCTTCTTCGCCCTTTGGTTTCGCCGATTATGATTCGCTCTGCTCGCCTTGTTCTGCTCCTTTCTCTGATGTGAAAAGGCAGCATTCGTGCTCTGCTCACCAGATGGACCACTACCACCGCCGCCGCCGCCTCGTTCACGACCACCTCTACTTCCACCGCGACCGCGCCCTCTTCCTTGACCGCCTCTACCACCTCCTCTTGAAGCAGCCTGAGCGGGCCGATCTGTGGCGCTTTCTTCCTCTTCAGATTCATCATCCGCCTCGGGACGTGGCTTTCTATACGATGTCGACGGTAGCTCAGGCTGCACCAACGTCCCACCTGGTCCAATGCGACCACCACCACCACCCGCACCAAGCGCGAGCTTATCTTCCAGCTTCGCCAACTTCTTAGGGTCACGAGCCAGCATCACCGCCCATCCCTCAATCGCCTCATCGGTCATTCCCGTCTCACGCTTGAGTGACGCGCGCGGCTGGCTGCGCCGTGTACTCGAATCTCGCGCAAACAACGCAGGGTTAGATTTGTAGTGACGGAAGAGCGTCATCTCGTTCTCTTCGATGTGGCGGCTTCGCACGTCCGCGTCCGCTTCTGCGTCCGTGCCGGCCGGAACGGCATCAACCGTGCCGCCTAAATCGGCCACGTCGTAGGTGTCGTCACGTTCATCGTCGTCAGAGTCAAATGCCGCCAGCGCGGATATGATTGCCGCTTTGTTCGCGGCGTGCTGGCTGCGGTCGGCGAGGAGGGCGTCAGCTGTGAGATCAGGATTTGCGCGACCGAACTGCAGTCGTCCGCGGGCTTGGTCTGATCGGGAGAGTTCGGCGATGTCGACGTCTTTGTCGAAGACGTTTCTGCGCGGGACCGCGACGTCTGGCGAAGATGGAATCTCCGGTGGAGTCGGCCGAGGTGGTAATGGATCACGGTGGGATAACGAGGATATTGCTGCTGGTGAGGCGAGTTGTTCGGATTTGTCTAGTGTTTGAAGCTCCGGGGCCAGGGAGTCGTCGAGAAGATGTGCAATGACCGTTTCGGGATTGTCCTCATAGAAATCGAGCAGTCTCACCAAGTACCCCGATCCGAGGTCGGGGAAGAGATCCTGGATTTGCGTGACCTCAGACATCTTGTGCGCGTGGAGGTCTTCGGGAATAGAAGGCTGTTCATTGGATACGCGAGCTTTGCCTTTGTCGACGTGCTGTTTCAATTTTCTGTGTCTTTGATACCGATGATGCAAGACCTTCGATTCGGCTTGATATGACCGCAAGCTAGCGACTAAGTCCTGGCCCCTCTTCTGAGGAGAATGACTCAGGTGCTTCTCCAGACGGACGAGCAGATCAGAACTGCAAACGAGATCTGATAGGAGTGTCGGCTCCTTTCTCATTTTAGGAGTACCGACTCCAGCGCCTGCTTTGAGACCAAACAGTTGATCCAGGAGCAAGGACAGGTTGGTCTTGACCCCTTTCAATAATGAGGTTAAACTGACGTAGACGATTGCCACGATAATTTTGCGAAATTCTTCCCTGTTCTGTGTCTGATATGCATCGGAGAGCGTGTCGAGAAAATCTGATCCAGTCATCAAAACCTGCCCAGCTGGGGGCAAGACTGACGCGAGAATGGTCAATCGTCTGATATCGGACAAGATCTCTGCGTTACTGGGAGTCTTCGCCGATGAAAGCTGCTTGATGATAGAAGACTTTGCATCCTCGAGACTGGACGTTATTGTCACCTCGTACTTGTCCCATGTTTCTAATAATAACTGCTTCAACGCTGCGCTAGAGGGATAACAGCAGCATAGATCACTGAGGAATGTCCATCGAAGTAATTCCAGCTGAGGCGGAGTAGCTTGTCCAAGAAGAAGCCGTCTAGTCAATAAAAAGCATAATTTCCGTAGATTCCTTGCTTTGGGTCCAGCATTGAGATGATGTGGATTTGAGTTGGAGGGTGTTGCTAGTTCATGATAGAAAGATGCAAGAAATGAGATTGCGGATTCGTCTTTTGGTGCAAATTCCTTGAATTTCTTCTCCGAAGCTTCTATTCTGATCTCCAAGAGCGTGACCCATGCATCGAGACATGCCTCCCATTCATTGCTTGGTATCTTCCTCCGCACTGTGGGGGGTGGGACTGGTGCAAGAGGTGGCAGATCTGTCATGATGCTGTCGGAACGACAGTAAAGGAGAGGAGCAAGGAAAATAAGTGATCGATAGAAAGACCGAATGATGTCCCTGACAAAACCCACCCGAGAGTGTTCATCCTCGTTTGTTGCTGCCCAGCTACATCCACTTCATCTCCATTTCCACTTTGGGCCATTTCATCGCTGGAGTCATTGCTGACTCATCCCAGTCCGCATGGTTTCCCAATTGGGACTAGGGCGTGAATAACCGAGCATGCCAAGGATTTCCCACCAGCACAAGCGAAAATAATAATGACGGTCTCGAATCGCGAAAAAAGACTTCGATTCAGCAGCCATCATCACCTTACCGAACCAAGCTGTTCAGGTCTTGATTGGCACCTTAGCCCTCATATAAGGTATACCCCTTTGAATGATTGTCTATGTCGCTACAGACAACTGATTCGTCTCGTCCAATTGCAGCCATCTCAGTCAATCCCAACGGTCTCGCACTGCTCAACTCCAACAGCCAAGATGTCTTTCCAGAAGCCCGAGAAGGAATTCGCCGAGGGCCCTGTACGTTGCACGAATCCCTTGATCAAGTTTCAACACCGCGGTACTCTCAGGAAGTGAGAGTATATGCGCTGTATTGGAGATCAATCAGTTCGAAGAGAATCAATGGGGAAATGCTAATGCTGCCGCTGTTCGCGCCCTACAGAAGGTCCACAAGATCCGTATCACCCTCACCTCTCGCAAGGTCGCTTCCCTCGAGAAGGTTTGCCAGGAGTTGATCGAGCGTGCCCGCTCCAAGTCTCTCCACGTCAAGGGACCCGTCCGTCTTCCTACCAAGACCCTCCACATCTCTACCCGCAAGACCCCCTGCGGTGAGGGTTCCAAGACCTGGGACAAGTACGAGATGCGCATCCACAAGCGTCTCATTGAGTATGTTCGCCTTCTCGCGCCGCATGAGGCATCTGCCGTTACACCCGAAAACATACTGGAATAAGATGCTAATTCATGTCTTTTCTACAGCCTCCTCGCCCCCACCGAGACTGTCAAGCAGATCATCATCAACATCGAGGCTGGTGTTGAGGTTGAGGTTACCATTGCCGCCTAGATTACTTGAAATCTAGTCTCGATCAGGAAGGGTGTCGCGTCACCTCTTGATTGGGGTGATGCGGTCGAGGGGTTTATTCATGGGTTCTTTCTGAACCAACTTCGATACCCGCTAGGACCTGAGTTAAAAATGAAATGGAAAAACAAAAATTCGAACAGTCTCTATGTCGTGTTTCATTTTCCCGTTTTTCTTCGTAGTAGGTGATACGCGAGCAGCTTATTCCTGTAGTCTGGCTAAGCGAGATATAATTCCCTTTGATCGTAGTACTGCGCCGGCTAGTCGACGTGCGTGCCCAAACCCAACGCAAGACGACGAGCCGAGAAATAACCACAATGCAACTGAAATTCGTGAAGAGAAATAACATGTTCTCGCAACCGTAATCCAGTCAAACCCCCTGGCGACAGTTTCACAAATCAAACGATACCCATTCCGTTTTCGGCGGCACACTGGGGATAAGGCCATCCTTGAAATATCCATTCTTCATAAAGAACTCATACTGAGCAGTGATCTCAGGAGTGTATTCTTCTGGTCTGCCCTGCGCATCACGCAGGCTTGCCTGGTCGGGTGGTCCGTCAGGAAAGAAGATACGGACGTATGTTTTTCGATCATCCGGGTGGAGGTAACACGGCCAGTCATCGATATACTTTACAGGTTGTCCTTTCCATAAGGACAATTTCTTCGTGATGGGATCGCGTATTGTTTGTCCGGTCAACAATGGGAGAGGGTTCAGATCTTGTGGATCATCAATCTTCATCACGGGAGGAGGTCCAGCGCCTGCTGTTGCAGTTGGAGCCGCGGCTGCGGTTGGTTGGCCAAATGGCGAAGGGCCAGCCGCCGCTGCTGCCGGCTGACCGAAAGGCGTAGCGGCTGCTTGCTGAGCTGGTGCTCCGAAGGGACTGGGGGCCGCAGCGGGTTGCCCGAAGGGAGTTGCAGTCTGCTGAGCTTGGGCGAATGGTGACACTGTCGTCTGCGAGGGTTGGCCGAAACCGGTCGAGGATGTGGCAGGTTGCGCGGCAGCTTGGGCGAAGGGTGACGCTGTTGTTTGTCCTGATGGTTGACCAAACCCGCCGCTCGTTCCCTGGCTCTGATTTGCGATTTGACTGAAGGGAGATACCGTACTCGGCTTTCCGAATGCCGTTCCACCTGGGGCCGACGGTTGACCGAAAGATGACTGGCCAAACGCCGGTTGTGCCTGGCCAAAGCCTGTCTGTCCAAATGCAGGTTTACCAAACGCCGGCTGGGCACCAAAGCCAGAGGGTTTCCCAAACGTAGAGCCTTGGCCCAGGGCAGCTGGTTGACCGAAAGCTGATGTCTGTCCCAGAGGCGAAGGCTGTCCAAATGCCAAGGGTTGACCAAAACCTGACGGCTTTCCGAACGCGCCCTGCGTTCCACCCAAGTTTGAAGGCTGGCCAAATGTAGTGGATGGTCGACCGAAGGGTGCCGGTTGACCAAATGCGGATGGTGCTTGAGCCATGCCAGGGCCTGCTTTGCCCTCTGTGATATCGATCCGATTCGGGTGCTCATTTTCTCCATCGATAATGTACTTCACGGCCCCATCGAGATCATTCAATATCGTGTCCATCTGCTTCAATGACTCTGCGTACAAGGCTTCCGCTTCCTGGATAGCCTGGTTCGCGTTGCCCGAGGCAGCTGCTTGGTAATGGCGCAGCCGTAATTCTTCGAAGCTTTGCTCCCGTTGGGGACCACCGAATAGCTGCCTGGGAGCATTTTTACCAGGTCCATACGCGGAGAAGATCCATTCTGGTCGTCCTTTGCCAGGTGTGAGATCCAGCTTGATATCATCCGCGGTTACACCATAGCTGTAGCAATGTCAGCAGAAGTTCGCAGAAGACGAAGAGGATTTGACCCACCTGGGACCCTGTCTGGTCTGAGTTGTCGTGCGACCTTCATTCCAATGGTCAGCAGGGCTTCTCCAGGACGACCAAAGACTGTACATTACGCGCTTGCGACGATCGACCGAATTTCAAGTAGACAAGAATCAGAATGTAATGGTAAATGCAGAAATGTCCAGAAAACACTTGATGAACAGCACGAGTTGGTAATACAAGATCGAGCCATAGCTGCGCATTTGACAATGCAAATGGTGATCCTCAAAGTAAATGCTTCCCAAGGTGAATTGATCCAGCTTCATGAATGATAACGCAAAAGGAACGTACCTCCGAATCCTCCACCACCACCCGAAAGAACTCCAAATCTGTTACTTGAGCCTAAAGTCGTCTGGCCAGGATGCTCATTTCTACAGCGATCTGAAGGAGTTGCTTAGTGTCGCGTCGGAGACCGAGGCTGATAAGGAGGGTCCATCCTACCTCCATACTTGCATCGTCCTTGCTGATAAAAAGTGCAGATGACCATTCTTTCCGCTGGTTCTACTGATCGTTAACAAGATGATTTCCCGTCAGCGTCTTTCGACGCTTGTATGAGGCTGTACGCGTTGGATTGTGCCGTGTCTGCAGATAATCAATAGGCGGCCGCCCATCATTGCCCGCAGTTCGGGCGGAGAGTCGGGTAAGGCAGACTGGGAAATCCTTGCCAGAGAGTGAAGTTGATTGATGCTCAATCTTTAGCTTGATAAGATGTTTGATGTAGTTATGATAGGTGCGACAGGATAGATACTCGAGATGATTTTCGCGCTGCTGCTGATCGTTGTGAGAAATAATGCGATTTTCCCGAACCGGCCGTTGAGTGACGGGTCCCGATGTCCATTTCGGTGCTCAAGTACAGCATCCGCCTTCGCTCGCAGAGAGTATTATTATGGCTCGATTTTGCAACTCTGAACGGTTCTAGAATTGATTCTTTTCATACAAAAATACCATCAACAGACTCTTGTGAGGAGATTCGGCTTGTTCGAGTGTCATCTATTTTATTGCATTGAAAGATACTGGTATCGAATGTACCTAAACCCGCCAAAGTATAATCGATTCGCGATGAATCCCAAACCCCCCAAACTCCTGCTTGCCGGTTCGCCTCCCATGCAAATTGAAACAGTGCATAAGTTTTAAAAGGGTCAGAGGTTGGTCAGAAGAATTGTCCGTTGGCACCAGACTGGTACAACGGCTGCGTATGCCTCATGCTCTGTTTCAAATCGTCCCAATTCAATCCATCGATCTTCTTTCCACCCAGAGACTCCAGCTCCGTCGACATGCCACCCATCTTCCCAGTCGCAAGCCGTCGCATCAGGACGGTGTCCCTAGCGCCATGTAGTGTCTTTGCGTTTCCACGGAGCAACGCCTCTTCGAACCATTGCTCTTCTCTGTCATTGAAAGGCAGATTGATCAATTCCAACGCCCGCTTGCTCCGTGTCTGTCCCGCCTCCGTCTTGTGTACGAAGATTATCAGCTGTTCAAGGTATTTCTGGCGATGCGTGTCGTCATGCTTCCTAGTGAAATAGAATGCCTCGGTGATGCTGGTACGGCAAAGCGTCTCGAAGAACGCCTTTCGGACCTTTTCAGACGCGAGAGGCGGCGACGCGCTGAGGTAGTACGCCATCACGAGGCTGTCATCGTGCTTCGGAAGATGAGTAAGTGTAAGAACATATAGGATCTCGTCGTCAAATGTCGGTATGAGTGAGGGTTCAGTGAGGTTTTCGAGAGCTCGCTATATTCGATGGGACGTTAGAGAGAGGACGATGTGCGCCAACGGGGAAATAGACAACTGTACCCTGAACTCCAATCTGTCCAGGTACCACAGCCCTTCGGTGACCAGCTTGTATTTCTCAGGCAAATGGCACCGGCGCGCAAATTGCGAAGCGGCGTCTGAAGCTCCGCGACAGTCTTTCAAGATGTAATAGATCAAGGCCTGCTTCTGATGATTGGGAACACCCTCGTCGGAAACGATTTGCTCAATTAGGTTTCGAAGGTCATCGTTTGATCTTGGAGGGTAGAGCTTGGTCACTGAAGGAGAATCCTTTTAGAAACCAAGCTCTTGGAATTGGAATCTCACTGACACTGACCTGATTTCACACCTGACAGACCCAGCAATCGGTCGACGAAGAGTTGATTCTCGAGAGCGCGGCGGTTCGAGAGGATCTGCTCAATTACCTTGCTGTCATAGGTATAATTCTTATTGAAATAGAAAATAGTATCAAAGTCCTCCCATGAAGCCATATTGACTGCCAGAGTCGAAGCACGACAACGGTGAGATGCAGCTCTGTCGCTGATGCTCCCAAACAACAGCAGCGGGAATCATCTCCGTAAATGCTTTACAATACAGTACTGTACGTTAACTATGACTAACCTGCTGACATAATTAGGGCGGTGAGACACGCTCTTTCCGCAGCGTTGTTTGTGGCAGAAAAAAAACACCTTTCCTCTTTGGGCGACAGTGTAAACAACCCACGTTCTCGTCGTCCCTCATCAGTGATCAACAACAAATATCACTCTCAGTTTATCATCCTCGTCTTTATGAAGCCTTCGCCGCCAGCACATACTCAAACAACATAATGGCTTCCGTCGCAAAAGGCAGGCCATCGCGACGCTCTACTCGGAGGAGTTACGTGATTGAGGATACCCCTGAGGAAGAGGATCCTGGAAATGTTACGCCGACACCTTCAAACCCCGGCGAGGACGAAGACGAGGAGGAGGAATACACCCCAGTACCCAAGAAGACGTTAGTGAAGCGGTCCTCGAGGAAACGGCCGTCCGATGAGATGCCTGCGCCCGATGCCGCTCAGACTACGCGAAGATCACGACGGCCGAGAACGAGCGATGAGTCCTCTACGTCGCAGGAAACGTCGCAACTCACGGATGCTGCGAACGAGGAGGATGTCAGTCGTGCCACGACTCCGCTTGAACCTGAAAATGACTCGCAATCGCCTACACTACCGGCTACTGCTCAGAAAAGAAAAAGTATGGCTCATTCCCGCAAGAGTCGTGTGTCATTCACGGCCAAACCGGACAAGTCCTCACTGCCTACTCCAGAGCCTTCGGCCTCCCCCGAGCTGCTACCACAAAAGCGACCGCAGAGAGAGAGTCTATCGCCACTCGCCGATATCACTGGGTCTGCGGTGAATCAGACGCCGTCGAAACCAGCTGAAGAGCCCAAGTCCCAAATCTCTATCATCAACCCGAATTCGACCGTGTTGGAGAAACCCATGGATATCGTGCTGAAGTCCAGATCGCTAGCTCCTCCTGTCGTAGAAGAGCCTTCGGGACCAAAGCCTCGCATGGTAATCACGCACCTGGTTCTCACCAATTTCAAGAGTTATGCTGGAACTCAGGTCGTTGGACCTTTCCACGTCTCTTTCTCATCGGTGGTAGGACCCAACGGATCGGGAAAATCGAACGTTATTGATTCCTTACTCTTTGTCTTTGGGTTCCGTGCGAGTAAAATGCGACAAGGAAAGATCTCCGCTTTGATTCACAATTCTGCTAACTACCCTGACTTGCCATTCTGTGAGGTGGAGGTTCATTTTCAAGAGATCATTGACCTACCCGGCGGTGAACATGAAGTCGTCCCAGATTCCCAACTTATCATTTCTCGCAGAGCGTTCAAGAACAATTCCAGCAAGTACTACATGAACAAGAAAGAGACCAATTTCACTGCGGTGACCTCCTTCCTCCGCGAGCGTGGCATTGATCTCGACCACAAGCGTTTCCTGATCCTTCAGGGTGAAGTCGAATCGATCGCGCAAATGAAGCCCAAGGCCAGCAATGAACACGAAGACGGCCTTTTGGAGTACCTCGAAGACATCATCGGAACGTCGAAATACAAGGCTCCTATCGAGGAGGCTGCGGCCGAGGTCGAAGCTTTGAACGATGTCTGTGTTGAAAAGAATAACCGTGTTCAGCATGTCGAGAAGGAGAAAAATTCCTTGGAAGATAAGAAAAATAAGGCACTTGCGTACATTCGAGATGAGAACGAGCTTGTGCAGAAGCAATCCGCACTTTATCAGATCTACATTGACGAGTGCGCTGATAACATCAGAGTAACCGAGGAGGCGATTCTGCAGATGCAAGAATTACTGAACCTAGAGCTCGAGAAACACGAAGGCAATGAATCTGGAATAAAAGAGCTCGAGAAAGCCTATAAGCGAGGCATGCGGCACTTTGAAACCATGGAGAAGGACACACAAGCGATGATCAAAGAGATGGCCAAATACGACAAGGAGTCGGTCAAGTTCGAGGAAAAGCGGAAGTTCTTGCTCGGCAAGCAGAAAAAGTTGGAGAAAGCCATGCAGTCCAGCCGCCTTGCTGCCTCTGAGTGCGAAAGCTTGGTGGAGAAGCACACTCATGATATTGAGAAGAAGACCGCAGAAACCGCACAGCTGGAGAAGGAGATGAAGGCAGAGGAAGAAGAGCTGTCATCGATCCGCGAAAGTCTAAAAGGCAAAACCCAAGGGCTTTCGGATCAGATTGCGACAAAACAGAAGTCTCTGGAGCCTTGGGATGAGAAGATCAATCAAAAACTGTCTGCTATTGCGGTGGCCCGAAGTGAGCTCGATATCCTTCGCGAGAGAAGCAATTCTGGCGCTGTCTTGCTGGAGGAAGCCCAGACGAAAATCTCGTCCATCGAGGAGGCGCTAGCTGCCAAGAAAAACGACCTCGAGGAGCGGAAGGAACAGAAGGCAACTCTCGAGGCGGAAGTTGCCAAGTTACAGAGCGAACTGAAGAAGTATTCTCAGAAAGAACCGGAGATCCGCTCTCACATTTCTAGTGCCCGACAAAAGGCGGACGAGGCTCGTGCTAGCCTGGCCAACACCCAAAACCGAGGCAGCGTGCTGACCGGATTGATGCGTCTCAAGGAATCCGGCCGTATTGATGGATTCCATGGTAGACTGGGCAACCTTGGCACCATCGACGAGAAATACGATGTTGCCATTTCCACCGCGTGTCCGGCACTCGAGAACATGGTGGTCGACACCGTTGAGGTCGGTCAACAGTGTATCGACTACCTGCGGAAGAACAATCTTGGTCGAGCCAACTTCATCCTCCTTGACCGTCTCCCCCGCAGAGACATGTCTTCCATCTTCACTCCCGAGAATGTCCCCCGCCTCTTCGACCTGGTCAAGCCTAAGGATCCCAAGTTCGCCCCCGCTTTCTACAGCGTCTTGCAGAATACGCTCGTTGCGAAGGACCTGGAGCAAGCAAACCGTATTGCCTACGGTGCGAGACGTTGGAGAGTAGTGACTCTGGATGGTCACTTGATTGACATGTCTGGAACGATGAGTGGAGGTGGACCTCGCGTTGCACGGGGTGGCATGTCATCCAAGCCAGTGGCCGAGATAACTCGGGAACAGGTCGCCCAACTTGAGAATGATCGTGACGAGATGGAGCGCAAATTCCAGGCCTTCCAGGAGAAGCAACGGCAGATTGAGGCGCTGATCAGAGAGAAATCAGACGAGATCCCACGGATGGAAACTAAGATCCAGAAGATCATGATTGAGATCGAAAGCGCCAACCGCAGTCTTGCTGATGCTCAGAGAAGAGTGAGGGAATTGAGCGCGGAGCATAAGCCATCCAAGACAGACGAGAGTCGCGCAGCAGCCCTCGAGAAACAGATCGGCGTCCTGGAAAAGGATGTCGAGAAACTCCGTGCTGAGAAGAGCGTGATCGAGGAAGAGATCCAGTCTCTCCAGGCCAAGATTATGGAGGTTGGAGGTGTGAGGTTAAGGAGCCAGAAGGCCAAGGTTGATGGGTTGAAGGAGCAGATCAACATGCTTGCCGAAGAAATCTCCAACGCCGAGGTTGCCAAGTCCAAGAATGAGAAGTTCATCATCAAGCACCAAAAGGCTCGCGCAGAGGCTGAGAAGGAGATCGGACAGGTTGCTGAGGAATTGGAGAAGTTGGATGCCGACGTCGAAAACCAAGCCAGCGCTGCGTCTGAGTGGCGGCAGAGGGCTGAGGAGGCGCAGGAGGTAAGGATATCGACTTACAGCCATTTGAATTTCAAACTAATGAATTCGGTAGGCCTTGGAGACGAAGAAGGCCGAGCTCAAAGCTTTGAAGACAGAGCTCGATGAGAAGATTGCCGAGTTGAACGAGACCCGTGCTGCAGAGATCGAGATGCGCAACAAGCTCGAGGAGAATCAGAAAGCGTTAGCCGAAAACGAGAAGCGCAGCCGATACTGGCAGGAGAAGCTCTCGAAGCTAACGTTGCAGAATATCAACGACCTTGGCGAGGAACAACAGTCCACAGAGCTTCAGATGTATACCAAGGATGAATTGGCGGAGCTCAACAAGGAATCGCTGAAAGCCGTCATTGCCGCCCTGGAAGAGAAGACGCAGAACGCATCAGTTGATCTTTCGGTCATTGAAGAGTATCGTCGCAGAGCCGCGGAACACGAATCCCGCTCCGCCGACTTGGCCACGGCGTTGGCTGCTCGCGATAGCGCCAAAGCCCGTCTGGATGGGTTGCGCTCCGCTCGATTGAACGGATTCATGGAAGGCTTCAGCATCATCTCTCTTCGATTGAAGGAGATGTACCAGATGATCACGATGGGTGGCAACGCTGAGCTAGAGCTTGTCGATTCCCTGGATCCCTTCTCGGAAGGCATCCTGTTCTCCGTCATGCCCCCGAAGAAGAGCTGGAAGAATATCAGCAACCTGTCTGGCGGTGAGAAGACGCTCTCCAGTTTGGCTCTGGTGTTCGCCCTTCATCACTACCGGCCGACTCCGCTGTACGTCATGGACGAGATCGACGCTGCTTTGGATTTCAGAAATGTGTCTATTGTTGCTTCGTATATCAAGGAGAGAACGAAGAACGCGCAGTTTATCGTTATCTCTTTGAGAAACAATATGGTAAGATCTTTTGGTTACGTTGGTTTTCCCCGCACATTGACTGACTGCTTTTCAACAGTTCGAACTTGCTGCTCGACTCGTTGGTGTCTACAAAGTCAACCATATGACCAAGAGCGTCACGATCGAAAACCGGGACTATATCACTGGACGATAACTCTTCAGTTTGTACATGTTGATGTTTGTGTTTACGTTGCATGAATCTCCGGGATGAGATGTGTCTTGGGTGGAAATAAATGGGAATCATTCGGTTCAATGACTATACACTTTTTTGTCTGTTGTTTTCTTGTGTCTAGAATATGCTGTGCCTTGTGATATCACTTTTGCTTCCAGGGTCTTTGGGATGATGTTTTTGCAATGAATTCATGCGTCAAGCCTCTTAATATGTATTATCTCGCTGTTCCAAGACGTCCTTATTCTAGCTTTGTAGAGCGAGCGAATGAGTGCCTCAGAAATTAAACTCCTCCAAAACCAACGCGATAAGTTGAGAGAGTCTCAGCCTGGAACGCTACACGTTCCACTAGATTCATCACTTGGCAGGGCGCATTCAGCTTGTCCAACCCCATGTTACAATATGAGCCATCAGAATCCCTTCAGATCCCAATCTAACGGGCACTGCAGCTTGAGTGCAAGAAACTGTTTCTGCTGGCTCGTGACGCAAGTGCTCAACGGAAATAATGTCGGAGATCTACGCCCATATTAATTCTGCTCATCAGCTGCGTAACTCGATAAACCTTCCCTTCTCGCCATGTCTTCCAAGCATTGAGCATCCTTGTTCACCTTTGGATGCAACCAAATCAAAGCTTGTTGCTGTTGTTGTTAACTTGTTGTCCATCCCCGCTGATCGGAATGTCATCATCCCATGTCGATCTTCCCATCGGAGCTCACTTGCCCGATAGTTACAGTCCTACTGTATCTTTGTCGATGCTTCTCTACAACGCGAAATGCGGGGTACACGACTCACAAGCTGCAAGGAGGGCAGGATTGTCTGGCAAACTCCCCTCTTTTCCAAGTCAGGGACATCCTACAAGTCGATGCTTGCACATCGCTCGAAATGATGTCGCCCGGCATTGGGGTAACACAACATGTATAAAGACCAGGTAGGATGCCTGCAGCTTCCTCTCACTCGTTGACTGGCCAGAGCAGTTACGAATTATACGGGATCGACTTGGTACTAATAGCACCATGCGATTCCATTCTCAATTGACAGCAGCCTCTGTGACTTTCGCCGTCTTCGCGGCAGTAACCGCCGCTTCTGGAGTGGATTACTCTCAATATGTCAATCCATTCATCGGATCAGAAGGTCCCACCCCCGGAAAGGGTTTTGGTGGAGGCGATATCTTCGTTGGCGGTGCGCGTCCCTTCGGCGTCGTCAAGCTTGGAATAGATACGACGGCGGCAAATTGGACCGAAGCGGTGCTGAATGGAGGGTGGACACCGGATGGAAATGTTACTGCAATTAGTGCGTTTGGCTGAAGTATTCCGATTTCTTCTTGCTCTGATCTGTAAGGACATGGCTTGCTGATCTCGATTCCTTGTGGAAGCAATGATGCACGAGAGCGGAACTGGAGGTGCGCCCAAATATGGGCTTATCCCTCAGATGCCTCTCACGTCTATTGCACCGCCTGTAAATATACTCGACAACTCGACCTACAGTCAGCCAAGGGTAGGTTTATCCCATTGAGGCGCCGCATAAGTATCAACTGACAGAGCTCAAGATCGGCAATGATACAGCCCGCGTGGGCTATTTCAAGACCCGGTTGAAGAATGGTGTCACGGTAGGGTTATCGGCATCTCGTCATGCTGGGATCATTCAATACTCCTTTCCTAAAGGAGAGAAGTATGTGTTGGTAGATGTGTCTCATGTATGTCATCCTGTCGCCGAAGCGAAATGAACCTGATCTGCATACTGACCTCGATCGAGTATCTTCCTGGCTCTCCTGGTGATCCTGATGGCCAGTTCTACGTCGCCGGAGAGATTCAAATTGAGGATAACGGCAAAGCATATTCTGGCTATGGAACCTACATTGGCGGCTGGAACAATGGTACGTCATGCTCTCCAGATATGTGTCGTTTTGCTTCTGACATAACGGATAGGTGCTCCCTTTTCCGTGTACTTCTACGGAGAGTTTTCTTCGCTTCCTGACAGTGCTCGTCCATTCTCCGGCACGAACACGTCTCCAATGCCTCGGTATCAGACTCTGTCAAACGGCGGTGTCATCGAGCCAGTATACGGCAATGCCTCGGAGAAGGTGACCTCGGGCCCAATGAACGATCGAGTCGGGGCACTGTTCACGTTTAAGAATGGCTCAGCTACTCAGATAACCTCTCGGGTTGGCATTTCTTTTAGTTCTGTGGAGAAGGCTCGCTGGTACATCAACGATGAGATTTCTTCTTGGAATCTCAACGATACTGTGGCTTCTTCTGTGCAAGAATGGAACGAGGATGTCTTCAGCAAGATGAAGGTCCCTCTTGACAGTTCCGCAAACATAACCAATGTGAGGTTGTTATATAGCTCGCTATATTTTGTGCATTTGATGCCGTCAGATCGATCTGGCGAGAACCCTCTTTGGCAATCTGACGAGCCGTTCTGGGATGACTTTTATACTCTTTGTCAGACTCCGCTTCCCGCACTCTATATGCCCATTTGCTGACATGTTGACAGGGGATATCTTCCGGTGCACCATCAGCTTCTATCACATCTTCCAACCGAGCTATTACGAGTCCATGATTCGAGGTCTGATCGACATTTGGAGGTAGGCGGAACCCACGACACTCTTCATCAGGTAGAAGGACTGAATGAATCTGCACAGACACCAAGGATTCATGCCAGATGGAAGGTCTGGCAATTGGAACGGACTAGTTCAAGGAGGTTCCAACGCGGACAACGTGCTTGCTGATGCCTACGTCAAAGGCCTGCGTGGCGCCATCAACTGGACAGACGGCTACGCAGCAATGAAGACAGACGCTGAAGTCACCCCTTACAATACCTACGATCCAACCGACCTCTCCGCCAGCACGAAAGAGGGACGCGGTGCATTGGACGACTGGATCGAACTGGGCTACGTCTCTGCAGATCGAAGCACGCGCTGTATCTCGAGAACGGTCGAGTATAGCCTGAACGACTTCTCACTCAGTCAAGTCGCTGCAGGAGAAATGCCTAGCGACAAGCAGAAGTACCTCAGGCGATCGGCTGGGTGGCAGCATATCTGGAACCCGGCAGTCAAGAGCTTGAATTTCACCGGGTTCCTGGCGCCGAAGTTCTCGAATGGCACGTTCAATAACAGTGGATATAATCCGCTGTATTGCTATGAATGTGAATGGCATGCGTATACATATGAAGCTGTACCCTGGGGTGAGTATATCTTTTTTTTTTCTGTTCGCTCTTCTTAGCTCCACTAACTGACCATGCTGTAGAGTACTCCTTTACTATTCCGCACGACATGAAGACCCTAATTGACAAGATGGGAGGACCGGCGACTTTTGAGAAACGACTGGATACAATGGTAGGAGAGGACGCGAAGCCCTATCGTTGGACAACGGAATGCTTACTCTAAGTACAGTTCAAACCCAATGTGGCTGTCCAAAACCTGGGCGCAAATGGCGCAGGCATCACCACATTGATGAATATTGGGTAAGCTGTTGGCTGACTGTGACTCAGTATAAGCATGTCTTGCTGATCCCCCTTCCAGCAATGAACCTGACTTTGCGACGCCGTACCTATACAACTACATCAACAAGCAAGCCAAGAGTGTCCAACAGTCGCGCAATCTCGGATATACATAGT
Source organism: Evansstolkia leycettana (assembly GCA_000787455.1). NCBI lineage: Eukaryota > Fungi > Ascomycota > Eurotiomycetes > Eurotiales > Aspergillaceae > Evansstolkia > Evansstolkia leycettana. Next base: position 12,394 of record JSYV01000667.1, on the reverse strand, counting down.
AAGTCTCCTCGCAGACCACGGTCTCTCCATCGACGATACTGACATGCAGGCCCCCCCAGCTTCAAAGACGCCCCCTACGGTGTCCCCGGCAACAGTGACGCAGGAGCAATGAACTCCTGGCTTCTATGGCAAATGCTCGGAATCTACCCCGTCGTCACTCAACCTGTCTATTTGATTTCGTCGCCGTGGTTCCCGGACCTCAACATGACCGTCAACGGGAACCATACGCTGCGCATCAAGGCAACAGGTCTGGATCAGGGATACTACGTGCAGAGCGTGAAGATCAACGGCCAGCCGTGGAACAAGAATTGGTTCAATCACAACGATGTCATGGTCAAGGGCGGTACGATCGAATTTGAATTGGGCCCGGAGATGAGGGCTTGGGATACCGGTGAGGTGCCTCCTTCGCCAGGGCACTATACCTTGAACGTGACGAAGTCGTAGAAGGAGAGTGGTGCACTGATGCTTCTTCAGTCGACATTTGGTTAGTTTGTCAGCCTGTGTACACGGCAACTGTTCACGAATGCATTTCTTACAGATATTCTTCAATCTAACCAACCAATCTTGATCTGGACAAGAGTTACTATCACACGATCTACCCATTCCTGGCTGTATTAGAGAGCATGATGACGGCGGTATTACTTCTTGTCTTCCATGTCTGCTATTTGAATGAATAAGCAGTTCTGGTGCACAAGTAGATGTAAATGATGATGGAGGTTGTTAATCTCTGCCTGGCAAGGCTGTATGTAATGGGGTGATCTTTCATAGTACGCCGGACTTTGTGCTCTTTTGAAGATCTCTCCGGTCTGCAAGAGCATGCGAGGCACACTCTAGTCCCACTTCTTCAGGGAAAAAATAAAATCCTGCGAATTAGACGAACTGCAAGGACCTGGGATAGAGATACAAAAGTACGGGAGATTGCGTCATTCCGGGTGTTTGCCTTCCCTCGTAGCCACGGCTTTTCTGGAGAAATGGGAGGAACGGTAGCACTTTGCTAGAAAGTCGTAAGCTTCCATTTCAAGTCCTTCTGGGAGGAGATGTAAGAAGGATTGAAGGAATTCAAGACACGTTTCCGAAAGAGAGACACTTGGGAGTTACTCAACTGGCCTCAGGCAGAATATGCTCTGCTCTCATCTCTGATTACTCCCAGCTCAATTCGAAGATGCAAATGTCAAATACTAGTCATATGGAGCCATGTATAATGTAAAGCATGACTCATTGAATTAGAGTAAAAAGCACCGCATGTGAGTGTCCACCATGCAGGTACTCTGCTGCCACTACGCAGTATTGGCTGTCCTACAGTGAGCAGGTTTAGTCCACCAGAACCTGTGGGACAACGCCAGGTGACGAGAGCAGGCCCTGCGGACCATCTCTGCATGTAGACATTCTCAGCCTTCAATTCGAGGAAGAGTACATCCACAGACGCAATTACATTTGCAGATCTGACCGGGGGTCGCTGCTATTTCTAGCAGGGCTGATGAGGTTAACGTCCGCTTGACGTCAGTAGTGCGGGATAAAAAGCGAAAGAACAGGAAGTTGGCATATCCAGCCACTCAGATTCAGTAGGGATAGTAGGCACAATGGCACCCATAAGGTGATATATATCGTCTGCGGGGTTGGCCTGTGATTCTTGCAAGAATTGAATTTTTGCCACGGGTTTCGAGAGCAGTTACCATCTTCCCTGTTCAGGTCTGTCCTTTGGTCGAGGAGTATTGCTTAGTTACGTGTTGAACCTTGCGCCCCAGCAGCCGGTTAACGCCATCAATACATCGGGTTATTTGGATTTCTTTCTTTGTTTACTTCAGACTGTCCCGTTGAAATGTTAAGTAAATACCTTCATCCTTGGCTCTCTCTCCGTCGGCCCGCATCCCCAGAACCACGGATCATCAATCCTTCAATCCTCCACAAGGGTCTGCTAACAAGGATCCATATCGATCAGGCACCGGCATTTCCAATCCTGGAAGCTCGTCAACCCTCCTCCACAGGCGGTGGCGCCTCTTCAACCAGCTGCAACTGCCCTAATTCTCTCTCGGGCGGCGCAGTTGCAGGCATCGTCATTGGCAGTATCGCAGGCACTCTGCTGCTTGTTTGGCTCTTCCGACTGTGCTCTCTGCCGGGTGCAGCCCCGGGGGACGACGCCAATTACGCCTCGCCAGTCGTCACGGAGAGGACTCGCAGATGACGCCGAAGCAGACCGGTCTCCACGGTGGAATATGTGGAGAAGCCGAGCTCGCGCAGGTACCGTGATGATATAAGACGGCCGGCGAGGGCGTATCTCAATTGAACGGTGCGTACTATGAAGAGGAAGTTGCCTCGAGGGCTGAGGATGTTCTAGGAATCCAAATGAACGATGAATATTGAACTCGAATGACGAGAATCCACTCGATGAGTGGAATCGACAAATGAACTATGAGCGTTGATGTACCACGGAGATAATGGCGCATAAGGGGGCCGGATACCTGGAATTGAATGGCGATTGCTTCTTTTCTCTCTCTCTCTTCGATCTTTGTCTCTTATCTTAAAGAGCTCTTCAATCTCAGCGTTGGAGTATGATGTGTACAGTAATGATAACGATCGGATGACTAGTATACTTGTTTATTTCTGAAGTCAGATTGCCCGAACATGTCAGTAGACGATGAAAATAGCCAAGTAATTAGCAGACGAGCTTTTGAATTGTAGACAGAGCAATTGGTATAAGCAGTCGAGCATGAGAAGAGAAAATGATGGATATCTAACGAAGAATATGGGCTGAGGATAAAGAAAGGGACTTCTTATAATGGAATTGGTGAGACAGGAGGTCATAATGACGATTCTTGCTTTATTGTTTGGCAGCAGTCGATCGGTGTTCCAAAGAAATGGGTGGATTCCTTTTGTGATCAGTGAAGATGTCTTATCAAGGGACACCAGCATTTCCCAGGCATTTTTCATGGCACATGATTCTGCATCTACGGCATGATTTAAGATCCAGAAATGGGTTAATTCATTAGGTCTCTCGAGACAAGACTGGCCAGACCAGACTACTGCTGTACTACATACCTAACTTAACTCAAGACTCCTGACAAATGAAACCTTCCTAACGCCCAAAGGGAAATGATGCCTGATAGCGCGTCCTCAGGCCAATCACCGCTCGTGACTTCAGGGGCTGGCTCGACCCGAACGGGTTACGCGTCAGGGACCGAGCCAAGCGGCCTCCAATCGAGCGATGGGTTGGCCGTGATCCCTCGTTCTCTTGCGCTGGTCAGACGCCTTCATTCGGAGCATCAACGCTAATCCCCTTAGCTGGCATTTCTTCCATTGTGTCTTACCCTTACCTTAATTGCCCCATGGTTCGCCCCGTCCTTCCGTTTCTTCCTTCTTTTCCCCTCCTTTCTGCTCTTCTCCATCGTACTCGTTGCTGCGTCGATTCTCCCTGCTTCTGCTGGCGGGTGACCGTTTCCCCCAGTCGTTCTTTCCCTCGTGCGCTTCGATCGCACATCCACTCCTTATCTTGATCTTTGGTTGGGCCCTCCTTTTTCCCTCCAGAGACTCTCGCTCCTTGAGAAGCAGAACAAAGAAGACGGCGCGTCTCTTCCGAAGTCGATTCGTGGACATTGTTACCAAAACACATCCCCAGCTCATAGTGTATATCCTGTACTTTTAGAAATCTTTCTGTTCCTCGTCGATATGTTCGCCCCGTACGTTCTAGGCCTGTTCCTGGCCAGCATCGGGTCAGTGACGGCGCAGACCTGGACCAGCTGCAGTCCCCTTTGGGGCAATATGACATGCCCTCCGGATCCCGCCCTGGGTACCGAGCACACCTGGGACTTCAACACGGACCTCGACCCGACCATTTGGAACGTGACGAATGGAGCGCTGACCCATAACTTCAACGGGACCGAGTTCTCCATCCTCAAAGCACTGGATTCTCCCACGTTGAGATCAAACTTCTACATCTTTTTCGGTGTCGTAGAATCTTGGGTGAAGATGGCCCCGGGCCAGGGTGTCGTGAGCAGTGTGGTGCTCGAATCCGACGACTTGGACGAAATCGACTGGGAATGGGTCGGCTACAACACGAGCGGTGTGCAGTCCAACTTCTACGGCAAGGGCATCCAGCAGTACGGCCGTGCCGGATATCATTATGTCCCCAACGCGGACAGTGAGTTCCACAATTACACGACCCACTGGACGCAAGATAAGCTGGAATGGTGGATCGATGGTGAACTGGTTCGTACTCTGAACGCCGCCGATGCCAACGGGACCACGCAGTATCCGCAGACTCCCTGTACCATCAAGTACGGCATCTGGCCCGCTGGTGACCCTAGCAACCAGCAGGGTGTAATCGAATGGGCTGGCGGCAAGATTGACTACGGCCTCGCTCCTTTTACCATGGTCGTGCAGAAGGTCCGTGTGCAGGATTTCGGCTCTGGGAAGGAGTACGTATATACCGACACGTCCGGCGACTGGACGAGCATCAAATCGATTGCGTAAGTCATCCCTTCGTTCGACATATTAGCTCTTTTTTTTCATGAACGGCTTGTTAACTGGTGACTTCTTCAGGGGAAATTCTACGGTTTTGACGGAGTTGAACAAGCCACCCCCGGAGACCATCGCACAGAAATGGGCAAAATTGCCCAGCGCAGTCAGGATCGGCATTGCCTGTGCTGCTGCGGGTGTTGGTCTCTTGGCTCTAGGCGCATTCTTCTTTTTCTGCCTCAGCCAACGCAAGAAGGGCCGTCTCGAGTATGCCCTTGAGGACGCCAAATACAACGCCGAGCGGACCGAAATGCTCAACTATCAGAACACATGGAGGCAAGATCACAGAGGCTACGCGCAGATGAACTAGCCTTGACATCATAAGAACCAAATCAAAGGACCAGAACGTCCTACGAAAAACGAATTCTTTCCGGTTGTCTCAACCTGGAGAGTCTACCTCGAGCCTGCTCGGCTGGCCGACCATGGCGCGGGGCTTTCATGTTGCACATCTTGGTTCTCTTTTCCTCCTGGTCTTGGGCGTCCTCTGGCGCTTGTTGGGCTTAGATGATGAATCTCTCGTATCGTTGCTGTCCTAATCTCTGCCTGTATTCACATTTCACGTTCTCTCCTTTTGGTTACGCTGTTATATTTTGAGCCGGATTGCCCAGCGAACAGACGCTTTGCTATTTCATGTATATACCTCTGCGTCGCTGCACCTGAGTGCTAGACCTTCGGACCATCTCTTTCCATGCCACCGTCTTCTCTGGGGGCCGTTCGCCTTTTGATTGGGTCCCGTTTGGCCGAATATATACGATCTTTTCTCTGAGGCATTCCTTCTAGCACTACCACTATTTCCCATCCGCACCAAAATCCTGATCATTGCTTACTGTACATTGTTGCATCTTGTCGAACCACGTCAGCGATATTGATACAAGTGAGGTCAGGCTACAGCCATCATTTCCTGTAGACAAGACAGCGGCGCGGTCTCTCAGAACCCGTGTCTATAAACTGATTGATATCCCGGACGCTGAACCTGAAACCCTCTGCGTCCCACCTTTGCAGCTGAGCATACGCCGGACAGGGAACCGAGAAAAAAAAAGTGAGGTTCACGCCAAAATTGCTGAAGTTACGGTAGGTCCCAATAAAGCAGTCGTCGACATCCATGGATCCGTCCATGGATTGTATGTGGATTGTATGTGTACTGTGGATTCGGAAATGGGGTTCCTGAGGTGTAACATGTGCCTGAATAGTCACATGTTACAGCTTCTTACAAAAACGTTCCAGGCTTCCGCAAATAGACTGCCCAAGATCATACCACCATGCCATCAATTGGAACCTCGAACGCGCCGTTTCGATCTCTTTTGAAAGAGATCGATTGGACGAAGTTGCAAGGTACTGAATGTTACTTCGGTTTGTGACATTGGCAGTGTCTTGAGATCGCCTGTTCCGGATATGCATCCAAAAGCGGGCACCATTCGAAGACGTCATGGACAACGAACGTCCCAATGAACTTGCACCAAACCCGAACAAAACCACCTGGTAGATCTCCGAACCATGGGAAGTCGATCGTTGGAGAACGGATCGAAGTTAAGCTCGCCTGGTGATCTTGGTCGTTTATCATCCAGCAGCTGTCCATTCTTACGGCCTCTTTGAGCTCTGACAATTCTCGCGTCCGACGACGACTATGATTCAGTTTGCTGTCCAACATAAAATTTTCTTCGCATCGCATCGAGTCTCGGCATTTTCAAGCAGTTACACGGCTCTAATTGCAATTGCAAATGTCAGCCGAAGAGCATAAATCTCAGAGCTCGAGCTCAGATACGGAGGAGCGTGTAGTTCCAATTGCATCTCAAGAAGAAACAACCGTCCCAAGCTCACCCACCAGAGATGAGTTCAGCAGGGAGAATATTGGCACTTTTGAACCCATCAGTGACCGCGACCAGTTGGAGCTATCGCGGCTTGCGACCACATTCTCAACGCACAGTATCAACCGTTCCACCACACTTGATGGCCTTACTTGTGACGATCCAGCCCTTGACCCAACAAGCGGCAAATTCGAGCCTTACAAATGGGCACGTGCAGTCCTTAAGAGACTCGACGAAGAGGGAATTCAACCAGAACGTGCAGGAATCGTTTTCAAAAACCTCAATGTCTCCGGATCTGGATCGGCATTGCAAGTACAAGAAACTGTAGGATCAGTCTTGCTGGCACCCTTCCGGCCAGGAAACTACATCCGTTCCGCACGCTCGGCTCCCAAGCGGCGGATTCTGCGAAACTTCGACGGCGTATTGAAGAGTGGTGAGATGCTTATGGTGCTGGGCAGGCCGGGAAGCGGCTGCTCGACCTTTTTGAAGTCTCTATGTGGTGAATTGCACGGGCTGGATCTCCACAAGGATTCCGTCATTCACTATAACGGGATTCCGATAGAGACAATGCGCAAAGAGTTCAAGGGTGAATGTGTCTACAATCAGGAGGTGGATAAGCATTTTCCGCACTTGACTGTTGGGCAGACGCTGGAGTTTGCGGCTTCGGCCAGAACGCCTGCAACTCGACCAACTGGGGTGACTCGGGAACAGTTCATCAAGCATACGACGCAGGTAGTTATGGCTGTACTGGGGCTGTCTCACACGTACAATACCAAAGGTGGGTTGTAGCCATTGCCAATTGGAAAAGCGGCATGAAGCTCGACGTTCACTGTCAAGCGAATCCGCTTCCACTATCTTGTGACTAACTGATGATTTAGTTGGCAACGACTATATCAGGGGCGTTTCTGGAGGGGAAAGAAAACGAGTCAGGTACGTAACTCCATTCAGATCGTCTTCCATAGACACTTGCTAACGAATTTTCTCAGTATCGCGGAAATGGCCTGTAAGATCTCACAGCACGAACTATACGAATCTCCCTGTCTAACACATATGACAATAGTGGCTAGAGCTCCAATTGGTGCATGGGATAACAGCACTCGTGGTCTCGATTCAGCCAGTGCTTTAGAATTCGTCAAAGCACTCCGCATATCAGCCAGCCTTAGAGGTAGTTGCCATGCCGTTGCAATCTACCAAGCATCCCAAGCCATCTACGATGTCTTCGACAAGGTCGTCGTGCTGTACGAAGGGCGCGAAATCTACTTCGGACCGTGCGATCAAGCTGAAAGATACTTCACCACTATGGGCTGGTATAACCCTCCTCGGCAGACTACAGGCGATTTCCTCACCTCCGTCACGAACCCACAAGAACGCAGACCTCGTGAAGGGATGGAGAATAAAGTCCCTCGGACTCCTGATGAGTTTGAGCGCTACTGGAGAAGTAGCCCCGAGTACGCCGCACTTCAGAAGGAAATCGCACAGTACGAGGCAGACTACCCGATTGGCGGCCAGGCACAGAAAGATCTGGAGCGCACCAAGCGCGCACAACAGGCCCAGCATGTGCGGCCGAAGAGTCCATATATCATTTCGGTTCCGATGCAGTTGAGACTTTGCATCAAACGGGCATATCAGAGGTAGGCTGTACATCTACACTCACTCTGAAGCTCACCTGCGCTGACTTGCTTGGTTGCACAGAATATGGAATGATAAGGCCTCAACGTTGACGTTGCTGGTCGGACGTATTGTTATGTCTTTGATCATCGGATCAATCTACTTTGGGTAAGCTCTACGGAGATATTGGAAAGAGGACTTGAACATAGAAGCTGAATTCTGAGTGCACAGAACTCCGAATGCGACAGCTGGATTTTTCAGCAAAGGAGCGGTGCTTTTCTTTGCCGTGCTGTAAGTTGAGACCCCTCTGCTGCTCAGGATTGATGCATGTAACATTTTCATCTGCGCATCTACGGACAGCACTCCTATGATGACGGGGCTATTCATGTTGCAGAGGCATGAGTTTTCGTGAAGCTGATGGCCTGCATAGTTTGAATGCCCTCATCAGCATTACAGAAATCAACTCGCTATATGATCAACGCCCGATTATCGAGAAGCAAGCCTCATACGCCTTCGTACACCCGTTCAGTGAGGCGTTAGGCGGACTGCTCGCGGATATCCCTATCAAGTTCGCTTCAGCCGTTGTGTTTAATGTGATCATCTATTTCTTGGCTGGTCTTGTATGAATGCCCAGAGCTCAGCAGCATCTCTCCCTTTATTCTCATGAGACTCAAAAAGGCTGACCTCCATAGCGTTACGAACCCGCTCAATTTTTCATCTTTTTCCTTTTCTCGTTCTTGGGAACATTGGCCATGTCGTCAATTTTCCGCACGCTGGCCGCCGTGACCAAAACTCTCGCACAGGCCATGGCTCTGGCCGGAGTGATGGTTCTCGGTATTGTCATATATACCGGATTCGTCGTGCCTGTACCCCAAATGCATCCCTGGTTCAGCTGGATCCGGTGGATCAATCCTGTCTTCTACTGCTTCGAGAGTCTGATTGCAAACGAGTTTCACGGTGTCCAGTGGGAATGTTCAGAATTCGTCCCTGCGTACCCGAGTCTATCCGGTGATTCGTTTATTTGCTCCGTCAAAGGCGCCGTTGCAGGAGAGAGAACGGTATCGGGAGACGCGTTCATTGAGGCGCAGTATGGCTATACGTATGCGCACGAATGGCGGAATCTGGGCATCCTCATTGCGTTCTGGATCTTCTTTCTGATTGTTTATCTCTGCGCATCGGAGTTCAACTCTGCGACATCTTCGACGGCCGAATTCCTTGTCTTTCGCCATGGTCATGTGCCTGCTTATATGCGTCAAGTGGATCAAGGTGTTGCCAGTGATCGCGCGCTTGAAGCTCCCTTATCCGCATCGGCGAATGGTAAAGAAGACAAACATGCGTCTGCAGGAATCAGCGCCATACCTGAACAACATGACATCTTCACCTGGCAGGATGTCTGTTACGACATTCCCGTGAAGGGCGGTCAGCGCCGTCTGCTTGATAATGTGTCAGGCTGGGTCAAACCTGGAACCCTAACAGCTCTCATGGGCGTTTCGGGAGCTGGAAAAACCACTCTGCTCGATGTCTTAGCCCAAAGAGTGTCGATCGGAGTCGTAACCGGCGACATGCTAGTGAACGGTCGCCCTCTTGACGCAAGTTTCCAGAGAAAGACAGGTTACGTCCAACAACAAGACCTTCACCTGGCAACATCGACAGTCCGGGAAGCATTGCGGTTCAGTGCAATGCTCCGCCAACCCAAGAGCGTCTCGAAGAAGGAGAAATACGACTACGTCGAGGAAGTCATCAAGATGCTGAACATGGAAGATTTCGCAGAGGCAGTGGTCGGCACACCAGGCGAAGGCCTCAATGTCGAGCAAAGGAAGCTCTTGACCATTGGCGTAGAGCTCGCGGCCAAGCCGGCGTTGCTCTTGTTTCTCGATGAGCCTACGAGTGGGTTGGACTCGCAGAGTTCGTGGTCGATCTGTGCGTTCTTGCGGAAGTTGGCAGACAACGGACAAGCTGTGCTGTCGACGATTCATCAGCCGAGTGCTATTTTGTTTCAGCAGTTTGATCGGCTTTTGTTCCTGGCTAAGGGCGGAAAGACGGTCTATTTCGGTGAGATTGGTGAGCAGTCAAGCACTATGCTTGAGTACTTTGAACGGAACGGTGCGAGGAAATGCGAGCCTTCTGAAAATGTAAGATTTTTGGGAAGCCATGACATTGGGAGAGTTTTCCTTTTCATACTGACAAAGATTTTCTCATAGCCTGCCGAATACATGCTGGAAATCGTCGGGGCTGGCCCCTCGGGCAAAGCTTCGAAGGATTGGCCCCAGGTATGGCGAGAGAGTCCAGAAGCGCAGGAAGTCCGAAACGAGTTGAAACGCATTCACGAGGAGAAAAGAGCTGCAACATTGCAACAGGACGATGGACTCGACAGAAAAAAGGCCACGGATGGCGAATTCGCCATGCCGTTCCTCGACCAGCTGTGGTGGGTGACACGGCGCGTGTTCCAGCAATACTGGCGAGAGCCGGCATATGTTGGAGCCAAATTCATGCTGGGAATTGCGTCCGCATTGTTCATTGGCTTTTCCTTCTTCAAGCCAAATGGCTCGCAGCAGGGGTTCCAGGATGTGCTTTTCAGCACGTTCATGCTGACTTCCATCTTCTCCACATTGGTGCAGCAGTGAGTCCAGAAAACTTTTAAAAGACTCTTGTGTGTTTCAGTCTAACTCTGTTTTTAACAGAATCATGCCGAAATTCGTCACTCAGCGCTCCTTGTATGAGGTCTACGAACGCCCATCGAAAGCGTACTCATGGGCTGCTTTCCTCATAGCCAATATCGTCGTCGAGATTCCGTATCAGGTGCTCTTGGGCATTGTCGTCTGGGCCAGCTATTATTTCCCAGTATACGGAGCAAACCAGAGCTCGCAGCAACAGGGACTTATGCTCTTGTTTGTCGTTCAATTCTTCGTCTTCGCCTCGACATATGCAGAGTTTGTCATATCATCGCTGCCCGACGCAGAAACAGGAGGTATTATGGTTTTTTCCCCTTCTCTTACCCGTCCTTGTCGATTTTGCTAACACGACTCGACTGTCCCAGGCACTATCGCTACCCTGTCGTTTGCCCTCATCTTGACCTTCAACGGAGTCATGCAGCCTCCCAGCGCGCTTCCGGGATTCTGGATCTTCATGTATCGCGTGTCACCCTTGACGTACCTCGTGGCTGGGATGACAGGTACCGGCTTGCACGCTCGCCCAATCAGATGCTCCCAGTCAGAGCTGAGCGTGTTCAATCCACCGCCGGGCCAAACGTGCCAACAATACCTTGCGCCATATCTGGCCATCGCGCCGGGGCAGCTGTATAACCCGTTCGCTACTCAGGGGTGTGAATACTGCCCGTTGTCGAACGCGGATCAATACCTCGCCGCGAGCAATATATGTTCGTGCCACCCCTAGCCTTTTTTCACAGTAAATGACTCCTATCGAACAACATTGCTGACTCTCTGGTATGTAGATTACAGTCAAAGATGGCGCAACTGGGGGATCGGATGGGCGTATATCGGATTCAACATCTTCGGCGCCGTGGCACTCTACTACCTGTTCCGCGTCCGTCACTACAATCCCACGTCCCTAATCAGGGGCATTTGTAACTGCGGGAGGCTCGTGGGGAGGCTGTTTAAGCGAAGATCGGGGAGGACTCCACAGGGGAAGGAGTCTGATAACGGCCGGTTGTTCTAACGTGCAATTGAGTAATATTCTTCCCGTTCGTTCGGAGACCGGGTGAGATATCCAAATTCAGATCTGCTATTGTACGGTATGCTGTCTGAGAAAGATGATCGAGAATTCGAGATGCGATTGATTATTAGCAATGATGGTGAAACTGTACCTGCTTTCAAGCCCCACAAAGTAGCGGTGAGCTTGTTTATTTTTTCCTCCACCAGTCGGATGAATCCTTGTATATACCAACTAGTAGTTGGTGATAATTAACGTAATCCACTACCGAGCGGAACACACCACCAAGCGGAACACGCTCCTCACCGCATGACGCGTTCAACACCTTCAACCACCAAGATGCGGCGCAAAACAGCAGATTCAGCAGTCCAGCAAGAGGGCCGTATATTACTTGCAATTAAAGCACTCAATGATGGTCAAATATCAAGTGTACGAGCAGCTGCACGGGCATATGATGTGTCACCTACAACACTTTACTACCGCATTCATGGGCATACCGCGCGCATTGATACAGCACCAAATAGCCAAAAGCTTACTCCTACTAAAGAATCTTCACTCATCAAGTGGATATTAGATATGGATCAACAGGGCCTGCCACCACGACATGCTACTGTACAACAGATGGCAAATCACCTACTATCTAATCAATTAAAAGCAGCATCTCCACAAGCCATGATTGGGAAGAACTGGGTGCATAAGTTTATCAAACACCATAAAGAGCTCCAGTCTAAATACAACCACAAATACAATTATCAACGGGCTCAATGCGATGATCCCAGGCTTATTGATGGATGGTTTCG
>JSYV01000666.1:0-126579 GCA_000787455.1 Evansstolkia leycettana | reverse complement strand
CAGAAATATGGCATTGTTGAACAAGATATCTACAACTTTGATGAGACTGGCTTTCAAATGGGTGTGATATCTACAGCTAAGGTTATTACTGGATCTGAGCACTGCACTAGTCATGTCTAGGCTCTACAGCCTGGCAATCAGGAATAGGTGACTGTGATTGAGGCAGCCAATACAGCTGGCTGGTCCCTACCACTTATAGTTATCTTTGCTGGAAAGCAGCATCAATCTTCAGGATATCCCCAATGACTGGGTGATAGGTGTGAGTGAGAATGGATGGACCAATGATGAGCTAGGCATGCTCTGGTTGAGAGAGGTATTCAACAAGCATATAGCAGCACATACAATTGGGAGATATCACCTATTAATCCTTAATAGCCATCATAGCCATGCTACTGCAGAATTTGACCAGTTCTGCAAGAATCATCAGATCATCCCTCTCTATATGCCACCAAATTCATCCCATCGGCTGCAACCACTTGATGTTATCTGCTTTGCACCATTGAAGCAGATCTATAGGCAGCATATCTAGACTAGCATGTAGCTTAGTATCAATCATATTCATAAGCAGGACTTCCTGGCTATATATCAATATACACGCACACAGGCACTATCTGCATCTAATATTCAAAGTGGATCTGCAGCCAGCGGTTTAGTACCATATCAACCAGATAAGGTGCTATCATACCTTGACATTCAATTAAAAACACACACACCGCCAGGTTCCTCACATAGCTCAGGTAGCTGAGCTGTATAAACACCACATTCAACTAAGGATCTGCAGCGTCAAATGCAGCTAATTAAGCGCCTGATAGGATGCCATTCTCAGAGTCCACCAAGTCAAGCTGTCTAACAATTAGCAAGGGATATGAGATGACGATGCATGAAGTTATTCTTCTTAGAGAGGAAGTTAAGGAGCTCCGTGCAGCAAATCAACGTCAGAAAAGGAAACGAGAGGCAGCTAGATGCTACATTGCTACTAGAGGCATTCTAACAGGTGCTGAAGGCCAGCAACGTGCCTAAGAGGCTGCTCAAATGCAGCAAGACATGAATTGAATCTGAAGATCCTCAGCCAGCTTAAGTGAGCACCACCACGGTGCAGCAACTGTAATGTGATTGGACATACTAGGGTTCAATGTCGTATCAAATAGTCATTATTTTCTGCTGTATATAGCTTCAATTATTGTGTGGTACTGTTAGATATCTAGTCATTTTAATATGCTGGCATTGGTGTGTGTTCCGCTCGGTAGTGGATTACGTTGTCCTAAGTGACGTCCCTACTGGCCAGTGGCCACACAGGGTAATTGTCCGTGTTCAAGACATGAGTCTGGTCCATTTTCCCGTCGCGACTCCCCCGCATTGATGCAGATCATCCCCATCTTTGCAATTCCCCGCATCCGGAGAGGAGATCTCGGACAGACGGAACAGGACATTTGAGATCCGGAGGAGCACTCCGTCCTGTCTCTCCATATTAGCCTGAATTGAGATAGGAGCAGCATCCATGCTCTGCAAGCTGCAGTCGAGCTCGAATTGGCACAATTGCATCACTGCGCAGCTCAACCGGACAGACCATCGTAGTATTTAAGCTCGCTCGCCCGTCTCCATGCGTTCTGAGCAATGTCGGTTCAATCTGTCTCGTCCACCGCCAATTGCGCTGTAATTGCTCCATCCCCTCCACCATGCACGGCCTGCACTCTGCCTTGAGCATTGCCATTCTCGGTGCTGCGGGAGCAGCTCTTGCCGGTCCAACACCCGATACTAGTTCCTGGAAATTCAAGAACTTCAAGAGTCTGGTGACTTTCGGAGACAGTTACACCGATGAGTCTCGGTTGGGCTACTTCACCAACCATAATGGCTCTCCGCCGCCGGCTGGATGGGTGGATCCGGTAGTATGTACATATATATACACATTCAGGACACTTTTTTTCCTGCCTGGAAATCTTCCTAGCGGACACACACAACTGACAATACTTATCCTCTAGAGCAACAACACAGCATCAGGAGGATACACCTGGGCGCGCTACGTCGTCGACTACACCGGCGCCAACCTCTACGACTACGCCGTCAGCGGCGCCGTGTGCTCCAACGAGATCACGCCGCGATGGTTCGCCGCCATCAATGCCCCCTTCCCGTCTGTCCTGGAGTACGAAGTCCCCGCCTACATCGCAGACAGCAAGTACGTCACGTCCGACCGGAAATTGTTCCTCGACATCCCGCCCGAGGAGACCATCTACAGCATCTGGATCGGCACGAACGACTTGGGCTCCTATGCGTTCATCACGGACTCGCAGGTCGCCGGTAAGACGATCCCAGACTACATCAACTGTGTGTATGAGGCGCTGGATGGGGTGTATCGGAATGGCGGGAGGTGGTTTGTGATTATGAATGTTGCGCCGTTGCAGCTGTTACCGTTGTATGCGACGCCCGAGAATGGAGGCGTGAAATCGAGCCATTACTGGCCTGATAAGCCCGCCAATTTGACGGAGATCAGTTACAGGATGATGGAGCAGGTGACGACGGCGAATGATGTGTTTAAGTACCAGACGCCGTATGAGGTGGCGATTGCGAAACGGTATCCCGGGGCGCATTTTGCCGTGATGGATATGTATGGATTGGTAAGTTCGTTCTCTTTGTACTGATGTCATCGCCTGGCCTGGGCCTCTCCTTGTACTATACGACTGGAGTATTGTGAGTATGGATGCGTCGAGACTGACTATGATGATATTTGTAGTTGTCCGAAATCTACCACAACCCATCGAAGTACTACACTGCTCCCGCAAATGTCACCGGGTACATCAACCACTGCAACGTCAACGGGACGGACTGCACGACACAGCCGAACCAGGATTCGTACATGTGGTTTGATGATTTGCACCCTTCGCAGCGAACGGATCAGATCATTGCGCAGAACTTTGTCGACGTCGTCAAGGGACAGAGCAAGTGGGCGACGTACTGGGGATAGATTGGCTCTTCATAGGTATGGCGATTTGTAAATAGCGTGGATGTATATAGGATAATGAATGAGTGGATGGGAGTTGATAATTGTGAAAAACCTCGAGCGAGTCAATTCCTAAACTCGGAGTTATACGATCACTTCTTCTCCAATGGACATGATCTCCACGGCTAGCGTATTGTCTGATAGACTTACAGTGCAATTCTTAGGGTCCATGTGCAAGACTACGAGCATTTTCAGTCTTACTTGCCCTTATGACAAGAGGAAATCTTCGTTCCTTCTATCGAGCATCTTGTGAGTCATTGGGGTTTTCCTGGATATAATGACAAATTCTGAAATGATAAATGGACTGAGCCTGTCGACAGTCCTGCAATATTGTGTTTACTTGCTGTGAACTATAGGCGTAGTTCTGTGTCATGCAGAGCATATTGAGCAATCAAATTGTAAGGAATCACCAGAGGTCAACAAGATTGACATTGATCAATGTACGACCACCTATATACTACATGGTATCATAGGGGGTTCAAGATAGGCCAATGCGATGGGAAAGCCACTGTAAAGCGTTGCAAACATGGCAAAAAGGAATTCTACGGTTTTAGCTGTTAAAATTTACGTTACATGTTTCTTTTAATTCTTGTCTCTGACTTCGTTCTACCTTTGATACATAGACAGTAACTCTCCGCATATTAAGTGGGTTAAGTAATTTGTCCTTATCATGTGCCGAGTATCTTCCTGTAAATAAGCAATTAGCAGTCTGTTTCTATACTACCATACAGCCTCCCCACTGTTGACCACATGTATTAGGGCTACCGGACGAACACTGTCTAGTATCGGATTCCCACGACTGACGTCAAATATGACTGAAAGCAGATAAAAATGAATCCTCTGGTGAGACTGGGCACTGCTGCACTAGTAATGCTCATATCATCAAGAGCACTTCTATTCCAAGGAAAATCCGAACATGGATTCGGGAACGGAGCAGAACGGAGCATCGGCCCCACCGAGAGAGAAACCGGCCCCGGTTACCCCGGTGGGCCGATCGAAGTATGACAGGACAGTAACATGGAACCATCATGAGTAATGGATGGGAATAATATGACGCGACACACATTGAACTCATTCTGCATAGAGAAGTATGTACTCAACTCTGCCTTCTTCTAGAAGATGGATTGACCCACGCACAGAGAGAGGTTCTTCATAACTTAGTATTAAAACGAGAGCACGAAGAAGACAATACCGGGGCACCAATCACGTGCAAAAGGAATCGGACGCTCCGTGTCCGACAGGCAAGGAGGTTGATACCAATATTGTCCTTGCGTTTACATTAAATAAATAGACCGGATTCCACTGGGTTGCCGTTTTATTTCGAAGGTATTTCTTCTCTGCAGATTATCAAATCGACATAACACCTAATCCCATCTGAACACCGTCGAGTTCGCCCAGTATCCGCTAGCATGACTTCATCAGATTCGCAGCATCTGCCCATTCCCGGGCCTAGAGGAGTCCCGCTGCTGGGAAACATCTATGACATCGAGAAGGAGGTTCCCTTGAGAAGTTTGGAGTTGATGGCAGATAATTATGGTATGAATCGATTCGACACGTTGGTTGATATTGAAAACAGTGCAGTGCTGTTCTTGAAATTTGATTCGATTCTTTCTCCCCATGGCACTGTGCTGATAATCGCCAACTTCAGGTCCCATTTACCGATTAACCAGCTTCGGAGTGTCGCGAGTGTTCATCAGCTCTCACGAACTTGTAGATGAAGTTTGCGATGAGGAACGATTCACCAAAAAAGTCGCAGGTGGTCTGAACGAAATCCGCAATGGTGTCCATGATGGCTTGTTTACCGCACATTATCCTGGAGAGGAGAACTGGGCCGTTGCGCATCGTGTCTTGGTTCCTGCCTTTGGTCCGCTCTCTATTCGCGGCATGTTCGACGGTACGCAGTCGTCTTGATTTTTCCACATGTGAGCTAGTTATAATTAAGAGAGACAGATATGTACGACATTGCCACCCAGCTCGTGATGAAATGGGCTCGACAAGGTCCCAGGACCCCGATTATGGTGACGGATGACTTCACTCGTCTCACCTTGGACACGATTGCCCTCTGTGCGATGGGCACTCGATTTAATTCTTTCTATCATGAGGAAATGCACCCTTTCGTCGAGGCAATGGTTGGCTTGCTGCAGATTTCAGGCGACCGGAGTCGTCGTCCGGCATTGTTCAACAATCTGCCTACAACCGAAAACGTAAAGTATTGGGAAGATATTGCCTATCTCCGCAAGCTGTCACAGGAGCTGGTCGATGATCGCAAGAATAACCCACAGGACAAGAAGGATCTACTGAACGCGCTCATCCTCGGCCGCGATCCCCAGACCGGCCGAGGTCTGTCCGATGATTCGATCATCGACAATATGATTACCTTCTTGATTGCCGGTATGAGCTACTTTTGATTCATTCTTGGTCATATTAGCTAACAATATACAGGCCACGAGACAACATCCGGACTGCTCTCGTTTCTCTTCTACAATCTTCTGAAGAACCCTCAGGCGTACAAGAAGGCACAGGACGAAGTGGACAGAGTCATTGGACGACGCAAAATCACCGTCGACGACTTGTCCAAACTGCCATACATCACTGCGGTCATGCGCGAAACCCTCCGTCTCACACCGACTGCACCCGCTATCGCAGTGCACGCCCATCCGACGAAGAACCACGAGGATCCAGTGACCATTGGAAAAGGAAAGTATGTCATTGGCAAGGATGAGGCGATTGTAATCATCCTGAGTAAATTGCATCGCGATCCTCAGGTCTACGGCCCAGACGCGGATGAATTCAAACCGGAGAGAATGCTCGATGAGAATTTCAACAAGCTCCCCAAGAACGCCTGGAAGCCCTTCGGAAACGGCATGCGTGGATGTATTGGTCGGCCATTTGCCTGGCAGGAAGCCCTGCTTGTCGTCGCGATTCTCTTGCAGAACTTCAACTTCCAAATGGACAATCCCAGCTATAACCTACATATCAAGCAGACTCTGACTATCAAGCCCAAGGATTTCTATATGAGAGCTACCTTGCGTGACGGCTTGGATCCGACGAAGCTCGGCGTTACTCTGAGCAGCAGCAGCAGTGAGCCGAGTCCCGCGACTTTGGGACGAGCCAGCAGAGATCGCAAGGTTGAGGCCGCTGCACTGTCTGGACCGTCGAAACCAATGCATATCTTCTATGGAAGCAATACTGGAACCTGTGAGGCGTTTGCTAGGCGCCTGGCAGATGACGCGATTGGCTACGGATATTTCGCAGAGGTGAATTCGTTGGATTCGGCCATGCAGAATATCCCGAAGAACGATCCTGTCGTCTTCGTCACTGCTTCGTACGAAGGACAGCCACCCGATAATGCCGCTCACTTCTTCGAGTGGCTTAGTGCTTTGAAGGGGAATGAGCTTGAGGGTGTCAACTATGCCGTGTTCGGCTGTGGTCATCGTAAGTAGATGATTTTTTGAGGTTTTCCCTATAGTCTTATCTAACGGGTAACTTTTCAGATGATTGGCGTGCCACCTTCCATCGCATCCCCAAGGCAGTCAACCACCTTGTGGGCGAACATGGTGGAAATCGACTCTGCGACATTGGACTTGCCGATGCCGCCAATTCAGACATGTTCACCGATTTCGATAGCTGGAGCGAGTCATCCTTCTGGCCAGCGATTACCGCCAAGTTCGGCAGCTCCAAGGCGCCGCAAGATGCGCAAAAGTCCAAATCTGGCTGGCACGTCGAAGTCAGTTCTGGCATGAGAGCTTCGACTTTGGGACTCCAGTTGCAGGAAGGGTTCGTGATTGAAAATCGACTTCTGTCGCAGCCCGGTGTCCCTGCGAAGCGGATGGTGAGGTTCAAGCTCCCTACGGACATGACCTACCAGTGTGGCGATTACCTGGCAGTACTTCCTGTGAACCCCAGCAGCGTCGTTCGCCGCGCCATTCGTCGATTCGATCTCCCCTGGGACGCCATGCTTCGCATTCAGAAAACCTCCCAATCATCGCACACCCCGGTTTCAATCCCATTAGACACCCCCATCTCCGCGTTTGAACTGTTCTCCACTTACGTGGAGTTATCACAACCCGCATCGAAGCGGGACTTGAACCTCCTGGCCGAAGCAGCCGTCGCAGACGCAGACACTCAAGCTGAACTGCGTTTTCTCGCCGCCAGCCCAACCCGATTCACCGAAGAAATCGTCAAGAACCGAGTCAGCCCGCTGGACCTTCTTCTCCGCTTCCCAGCCATCAACCTCCCCATCGGCGACTTCCTCGCCATGCTCCCACCCATGCGCGTCCGGCAGTACTCCATCTCTTCGTCTCCACTCGCCAACCCATCCGAATGCTCCATCACGTTCTCCGTGCTCAACGCGCCCTCCCTCGCGGCTTCGTCCCTCCCTCCTTCCAACGACCGAGCCCCAGAAGAGCAACAATACATGGGCGTAGCATCCACCTACCTCTCGGACCTCCAACCGGGCGAACGCGCCCACATCATCGTCCGCCCGTCTCACACGGGGTTTAAACCCCCCGCCGATCTCAAGACACCCATGATCATGGCCTGCGCGGGCAGCGGCCTCGCCCCCTTCCGCGGGTTCGTGATGGATCGCGCCATGAAGATCCGAGGACGGCGCAGCTCCCTTTCCGCAAACGACGAGCTGCCTGAACCGCAGAAGCCGGCGAAAGCGATCTTGTACGTGGGATGCCGCACCAAGGGCAAAGATGATATCCACGCGGAGGAACTGTCGGAATGGGAGGCACTGGGCGCCGTGGAGGTGCGGTGGGCGTATAGTCGGCCCGAGGGCGGGGAGAAGGGCAGATACGTTCAGGACCGGATGCTCGAGGATCGCGAGGAATTGATCGAGCTGTTTGCTCAGGGGGCGAGGATCTACGTCTGTGGGAGTACTGGGGTGGGTAATGCGGTGAGGGATGCTTGTAAGAAGATCTATTTGGAGGAGAGGCTGAAGAGACGTCGTCTGGCGGCTGAGAAGGGGGAAGAAGCGTGTGGGGAGGAGGACGCGGATGAGGAGGAAGCGGCAGAGAGGTTCTTTGAGAATTTGAAGGCGAAGGAGAGGTATGCGACGGATGTTTTTGCTTGATGATGGGCAAGATACTATTATGAAGCGTATAGTTTGCGATGGTATCTTGTCTCTGAATCACGATGATTGTATACTATATGTATATACACATGACATAGAGTTCAACATCCTGTTCTCTAGAAAATCACAATCTACGCAAAAGAGTATATTTGCTCGCATGATCTATTGACCATTCAGACTTCTCATTCCGTTGAAAATGAGTAGACCATACATCAGCCTCGACAGTGCTCTAGTCTAGCATTGTGCCGATTCGAGACCAGAGAGGAAAAGATGGATGCCTTTCGCCTCACAAGATAGCAGAGAAGCGATGTCATCAATTTTCCATAGGATTGAACGTCTGCAAGGAGGCGTCGCATCGTCAGGTCAACGTCGGAACCCACTATTGCAGCGAGGATATCGTAGGTTAAGAGAATTCGATTTTTACCAAGACAGAAGAATTCCGACGTCACCACCTTCAATCTCCAATGACAAATGAGTCAGGTCGTCCAGAAAATGGCATCCTCCATGACAGCCATCGCCCTCCAATCGATCCCATATCACAGTGTATGTTCCACTTGCTTACAAGACAGACTGACTGACTGCAAGCTCTTGAGAACAGCTCATGTGGGGCCCTTTGTAGGTTGCGCCGTGTCTTTTCCGAACCCCATCGGGAGAATACAAGACCTCGACGAGGATAGACTCGCAGTGGTTTTTTATGGTCAACTTCCCCACAGGATCTCAACTCAGCTTCTCCACACCGGACGGTGGATCGGGTTTCCCCGGATTCGTCCAGAGACACCGTCTGGACACAGTGGATCTACCCACATACAAACTGGACTTGGTGAACCCCTGCATCGCTTCAAGTCAAGACATACGAGTTTGATAGCTGTGACTCGGAGACGCCCAATTCTAGTTAATACATGCACAGACGGGGGTTACTAGCAGCTCCATACAGAAAAGGATCATTAAACAACAACCTTGGTCGTCTTTGATGGTTCGGAATCTCGTGCATTTCATTTCCGCGAATTCAGGCAAAAGTTCTGAATCTGGCTATAAACTACGCCAGGTCTAGACTACAGTATATACATACAAGTAGCTGGCTGCCCTTCAGCAGTCAATTGAGAGCTGGAATGGAAGGACAGATCTCTCCATCCACGTCGTTTGTCATCCATGTGTTGGCAATGACAATTCGACTCGACAATTGCGCTTCAAAGTTCACACATCATCATCCTCCGACCCATTCGAGTCTCCAGAATTGACAAGTCCCACAAGCATCACTTCGGCCCCGCAAAACCAACGAACGAATCTCCAGCTCCTTTTCGGCCCCAGAATCTGGGGTAATTGGCATCAATCGTTGCATCCTTGTTATTTTTTTAAAGAGCGACAATCTGGGGTCTGGACATTTGCCTTGCTATCTTGCATCCCAAGGTGAATGCTGCTGAATGCGAGATAGAGATCATCACCATGGTGAAGATTGATCGTAATACTACGACTGCTGGACGGCGTCTGGCCCACAGGTCAGTCCATCCATTATACATATGTTATCATGATTGATTCGATTGTGACCTGTTCAACTCGACTGACTGTGTCTCGCTGGCGATAGTCATGCCCATGAAGGAGACATTCCCGGCACCGTCGACCTGCGTGCAGCCGAAGGAGATGACACGGCATATGGACAGGCGCTGTATCCAGTGCCGGCAGAGGATCCGAACGATCCTCTCCAGGTAGGACACCTTCATCAGAATGTACGTCGCGCGATTCGCTGATCTTGAGTGTCAAAGTGGGCCAATTGGAAGAAAACCATGATCCTGATCATCGTATCCGTCTACTCCTTTCTCGGAAACAGTGTGCTCCTGGGACCGTCGGTATACATCGCAATTTACAGTGAGGAGTTTGGCATCTCGCCTGCCACTGCTTCGGGCCTCATCTCTTATCCCAACCTGGCTTATGGATTTGGTATTTCTCCACCTGCCGTAATTCTTCTTCTTCTTTCGTACAGAAGCTGACAATCTAATCTAGGCTCCCTCATCCTTGTCCCATTGTATCTCAAGATTGGACGTCGACCTGTCACGCTTCTCTCAATGATTATGGTCTGTCATCGGAGCAATCCAGAACATAGTCTGCTACAGGGCTGAATGATGACACCGCAGTTCCTTGCCGGCCTTATCGGATCATCCAGAGCAACCACATATCCCGGTCTCATGGTCGCGCGAGTCTTCGCGGCCTTTGGAAGCGGCGTCTGCGAATCTCTACCCGTCCAGCTGGTCAACGACATCTTCTATCTCCACGAGCGTGGAAAGAGAATCGGCTACTACACAAGTTCGTCACCCAGTATTCTGTCGTAGCACAAACTCCATCTAACGCGGTCTTCTTTTCTGTTCCAGTCTGTCTCTGTCTCGGAGCTACCGGCCCCCTATATGCAGGCTACATGCTCGCAGGCGGATACTCCTGGCGCCTCTTCTTCTACGTCGAATCGGCGTTTGCCGCCGCGCTCCTGATCCTCGCGTTCTTCTTCGTCGAGGAGACAACCTATCACCGACCCCAGCCGACTCCGTCTCCTGCACCAACCTTGACTGGATCCAGTGAGAAACTTGAGGAACAGGTCCAGGCCGAGCATGTGGCGACGACAATCGTGCCGGAGCGGAAGAGCTTCGTGTCAACCCTCAAGCCATGGAGCTCGATCGATCGTGATGCGGAATTCTTCACTCCGATGTGGAGATGCTTTACGTATTTCTTCGTTCCGGCCGTGTTCTGGGTTGTCACCAGTTTCGGTGTGTCTCGCAATCTGACCTCGTTGTTGACGATCACTAATGCGTTGGGATACTTTGTTGTGTAGGAATCTATATCGGTCTCGGCGCGCTGACTTTCAACTATACCTTCCCTCTGAAGATCACGGCACCTCCATACAACTGGAGCGAGGTATGTACCAATCTGTCTACTGGTGGCTAGGAAGCCTTAGAGGCTATATTTATTACCGCATCTGATATTATTCCCTTGCTAACCGTGTTAACACCAGACAAACTCGGGCCTCATCGCCGTCGGCACCGCAATCGGCTACGCCATCGCCTTCCCCTTCACCTCCTCGTCGGACCGTCTCGCCGCCTACCTGACCAAACGCAACAACGGCATCCGCGAAGCCGAGATGCGCCTCGGCGTCATGCTCCCCGCCATGCTCATCTCCCCCGCCGGCCTCATCCTCTACGGATTCGCCGCGCAGAAGAACCTGCATTGGATCGGCTACTTTGCCGGCGTGGTCATGGACCAAGTCGGCTCGTACTTCTACTTCACGTTCACGCTGGCCTACGCCGTCGATTCGTACTACGCCAACACGTCAGAGATGCTCATCGCGATGAATCTGGGCAAGCAGGCGATTTCGTTCGGGATGGGCTCGTACCTGCTCGATTGGATCCTGAAGAACGGGTACGCGGTTGTCATCTCGGGCATCTTCTGCGGCGTCTTGTTGGCGAATAATTTGATGTTGATCGTGTTCCTGATTTGGGGGAAGAAGATTCGGAGGTGGACGTCGACCAGCTGGTTGGGTCGGTTGCATGCCAGGACGGCGACGAGGGGGATGACCCATTAGGTTTACTGTTTTATGAGGTCTTTTTTTTTCAATATCCATGCGCGCTGTACTCTGTATATGAATGTATGCGTCTGTGTGTGGTCATGTTGATATGAAATCGTATATGAAGCTATTATCTCATCTGTTTGATATTGTGAATAATTATCGACTCTGCCAATTGGGTTTGTACTAATATTATTCTTCTTCCAGCGCCACTTTGGGTAAGGGTCTTCCATCTCTGCTTGTCCTTGTCCGGAGACTACAAACTAAGACACGCTAATATTGTCGACGAAGGACTCGCTGAGATGGTGGTGTGTGTGTCCAATGAAGGCGCACTTCAGCAAGCAGGACGCTTGAAATGATATATGCAACCGGTTGAAGCAAGGCAGAATGGAAGACCAGTATCTCTAGCAAGCTCCTGACGAAAAGACTGAGCTGGGCGGTACAAAGATAGCCGCGCCGAGTCCGAGAAGCTGGACCTTGCTTGACACTGTAGTACTATTCATCAACGCCCACCGGATCATGCAGCTAGTAGTGCTCGGATACTCTCGAGCATCAACATGGAGGCAACGACATAGCCGAGAACATAACAGATCCTATGACGCGTTAGCTAGCATTTACTCGGATCATCGATCAACTACTGACAGCCTGGTTCCGGGTCCAGTTTCACACCGTGTCGAGATCCAGCCCACAGCTTAAAATTACCTGCAAGTCCCATGTAATTACGTATTACTACAGAGCACTTGAGATCATGATTCTGTTTTTAAGATCATTTTTATGCATAATAATATAGCTACTTCAATTGCAAGAATTTGGCCATATATTCATCAAAATGAGACGATTCAGCTGACAATTCCAGTGCTGCTGAATATACATAAGAGCAACCAGCAGGTCACACTAACCGCCCTGATCATAATCCTCCTAAAACCCTCGCTTTCTCTCTCGGCACAGAGTACAGGGAAGATTCTCTTGAGTCTTTGACTTACCACCGCGGTTGTTGAGCGGTTCCCTACAGCCTCCAGCCAGTACTGTCCGGTTTTCTGTTGCCTAATAATACAGCATTGCCAGTATATAAATGGGCCTTTGTCCGTCCATTTTGATGATCCCAGTCCACTCTCATCGCATGATTTCCATCATCGCGACGCATGCAGTTGTATTCATCAGCATTGCGGCTACCTCGCTCGCGCTGCCTGATCTGAGTAGCGGCAATGAGCTCGATATGCCCGCAGACCTGCTCCAGGCGATGCTGAGGACGATCTTCTACTGGATATGTATTGCGATGGCATTGATTTTTGCGATAGGCCTCTGTTTCTTCCAAGTTCGGGATGCAATGAGAGTTGGACGCGATGCGGGGGGCATCAGTAGTGCCTCCTGTTCAATTGACGACACGAGGCTTAATTCACCATTGATGCGCCAAGCCATGTATGTCTTAGAAAACCCGGTCGTGCATACTCCGGAGTTCGGAGTCACTTTCGCGTTCGTTCACTGGAAGAAGGACCTCCAAAGGAAACCAGGCTCACTAGTTTCTTTGAGACTTTTACTGTCCCTCGTCTCTCTTGGCCAAAATGGATATCATGCTGGTTCTGCTGAACCTCAAATGGGAATGATATTGAGAAAATTTCTTCTTCCATTCCCTCGCTAATAATGGAACTGTGCGAATGGTCCCATGACTCCTGACTGCGAGCTACAGGGATGAAATATCTCCGGAGGAAAGCTGTAGTGTAGTTTTTTTGGTCTCGGGATCGGGCCCATTTTCGATGAAGTATTTGATGCATTGCTCGACGCCACTTCGATATGCGAAAGGAAACGGTGTTATTCCTTCGCCACCTGATCTTTCCACCAGAAGAATAGCAATATCAAAAGGTAAGCGATGAGCCGCGATGTGTAATGGTCTGCTGCTTGTCGTCCATGTTCGAGGCGTCTGATGCATAGCCCAGCAACACCACGGCCACTCCGTTGTGTCCATGTAGAGCCGCCAAATTTAAGGCCGTCCTTCCGTAGAAGCTCTGCATTGAAAAACTGGTCCGCTTGGCCAGAAACTTCTGTAAGATGTCCTACTGGCCCAAGTCCAAATTCATGGAACCTCCGGTCAGCTGTTTCTAGCTCTCCTTTGAATCTTCCTGCTGGCTCATACCTCCACACATCCAGCTTTTGACTTTGTCCTTGTCCTTCGTCTTCATCACTTCCTCTCGTTGTTGCGCTCTAGCTCAGTATTAACGATTCTCGTATGTTCCCTTCCTTTTCACTAAGATTATGAATGCCCTGGAGGCTTGGTTCTCCTATATATACTAAGCTGACTGCAGTAACACTATCTGTCTGGGGTAGAATCCTTAGAAAATGCAGCTGTGACGGTTACAACATGATCACTACTTCCCCTCCAAACTAGTATTACTGTAGACTAGCTATCCGGAACGAAGTGACCTGCTCTAGGCCGAGAAAGATCTATGACTAGAGTGCGACTACTACTAGCCTGTTGTTGAAAGAATCCGACTGGACGATTGCCGACACCACGAGCGGAGAAGCCTGATGCCAAGACCATGGGGATATTCGACGGATGTGCTCTGTCCACCCAGGTTGGTATGGCATCTAAATTATTAGTTCAGTTATAGTCGGTGATAGCTGAGACCCCTACTAGTGCTTACATGCAAACCTGAAAGGGGCACATCAGTGACATAGGTTTTATTAATCATATATAGAAGATCCCTTTTCTCCCCCTCCTCAAGATCAGAATAATAAGCAGACTGCAATGACTGAAATGTAACAGGTGCTCTAGGTGAAATTTACATATTATTTGGTTTTGAGTTTCTGGGTATATAGGTTAGTACAAAGATTACTGACTCAGAACGTGATGGCAAGCAACTAATTTAGTAGGGGAGGAGAATTTGCAGGATCTTCATGGCATGGTGGTATAGGGGGTGCTCGCACCACCACCTCCATATGCGCTTGATTCGAGTCGCAACATGCATTCTAATAGTATATTGGATTCAAATAAGTCTCAATCTCAGCTTTACATCCAATCATGCGATCAAGTTAAGCGAATTTGCTGCCACTTTACCCAGTGCGGAGGATGTCTTCCTGGTGATGAAAACTGGAGCAACTGTGCTTCATGAGAGGCTTCCCGGCCACTTTGAGACGACGTTCCGGTGCATACCGCATTTTATCATCTATTCGGATGCGCCGGAGATATTTTACCATCATACCATACACAATGTTTTGGATGGCATTGAGAGGCATGTCAAGGTGTGGACGCCAGAATTTGAATTCTATGATCTTCTCCAACACCACAGAGGTGAGCTGGCGGACTCGCTGGTGAACGAAGGATGGAATCTTGATAAATGGAAGTTCTACCGATGACGCAAAAGGCGCTGCAAGCTTATCCAGAAGCAAAATGGTTTGTCTTCATTGAGGATGACACTGCTCTGGTATGGTCGAATCTACTCTATTGGTTGGCGACGCTCGACCACAAACAAGTCCATTATCTTGGACGAGAGCTCCGTGTGGCAGACCGCCCATTTGCCTATGGTGGATCGGGCTTTGTCCTTTCCAATGCTGCGCTGAGGAAAGCAGTGACCTGGATGAATCCAAGAATGGAGCAGTATTTCAATCTCACGCAGGATATCATGTATGGAGATATTGCTCTGGGCTGGTTGTTGGAGGACGCAGGAATCCATCTTACAGATACTTCGCCTCTGTTTCAAAGCGGGCCACCCATTTTGCTTGAGTACACAGCATATCTGGTGCCAGCCTGTTATTACACATCATCATATGGCCACAGTGGGAATCACAACTCTTTGGAGGCTGGAGCAGGACGCTCTGCATCAAGATAAGGTAATGATCCTAACCCAAGTGAAAATAAAATAAAACCTTCTAATGAACGTTTACAGGCCAAGCGTGCCTCATTACTGCATCGCGACGTATTCCACCATATGATCAAACCTCACTTGGCATCTCATCAAGAAAACTGGGATAACTTCTCACTTGACCAGCAGAGTGACTTTCAAGCAGATCAAAGTGTTGATGACTGCCAAGCATTGTGCATTTCAGACCCTGATTGTGTCCAGTTCTGCTTCTTCCCTGGACACTGTCGGCTGTCTAAAAATGTCAGATTGGGAAATCCCGCTGATCCTCAATTTGGAATAGTGTCAGGGTGGATAGTCGACAGGATTAATCAGTTGACTGCGAGGATGGACTGTGATGGCTGAATGGAATGTGAGACTTTAACCTGATCATGTTACGTTGTGTATGTCTGCCTCTGGAGGCATCTCCCTAGATAGTAGTCTTCCATCCATGTCCGTTGTTTGTTTTAGCAATTCAGCATCACATCTTTATTCGCATCGGGCTTTGAGTCTGTTGTTCATCTTTGCGTTCCAGTTCTCCACAAAAACCCTAATAATATTCTCACCCTGCCCCTCAAGCACACCAAAGCCCTTCCCGTCGAACTATCAACAATGTCTGCTCCTCGCATTGCCATCATCCGGAGCCGGGCCCAGCGCTCTAACACTAGCCTGTATTCTCCAACAGAACGCGATGCAATGCACCGTCTTCGAGCTCGACAAAGACAGCTCCGCCAGAGTGCAAGGAGGTACGGTCGATCTCCATGCAGAAGCCGGACAGCTTGCCCTCCGCGAAGCTGGCCTGTTTGAGGAGTTCCAGAAGCACTCGCTTCCCGAGGATGAGGCAATGAAGTTGGTCAAGAGCGATGGTAAAGTCTTCTGGGATGAGAACGATATCGAGAAGCTCGAGATTCCTCGCAAGTCTTTGAGGGAGCGACCTGAGATCAACCGCGGTGTTCTGCGTGATATTCTTCTGGATTCGATCAAACCTGAGTCTGTGCGATGGAACAGGAGGCTCGTGCGTGTGGAAGCAGCCGAGAACAATAAATACAATCTCCATTTCACGGACGGTGTGGAAGAGGGCTTTGACCTTGTTGTGGGTAGCGACGGCGCCCGGTCTAGAGTAGACCGCTCCTCACCGACCAGGTGCCGTTATCTTCGGGCATTACTATTATCGAGCTGCAGGCCAAGGAAGTCAATGCAAAGAAACCATGGCTCTCGAACTTCACTGGCTCTGGAACTTGCTTCATGTTCGACGAGGGCAGAGCCTTAGTTTGCCAACGAAATGCCAGTAACGATAGCATCCGTGTGTACGAAGGAGTTCGCCAGCCCGAGACTTGGGTCAAAGACTGCGGCATAGCAGATTGAAGAGATGAAGCGGAGGGAAGAGGCAATGAAGACAGAATAGGGGATATATACAAGCATCTTTCTAGCAGCATGTTTGATGTTACATGCAGCTGTGTTTAAAAAGAACAGTGTACTTGCATGACAGGCGGGTGATGGGGCTGTAGGGTTCTTTCTACTTTTCATATTAGTGAAATTTAATATATTATTGCCAAGTTTGATAAGAAACTCCTATCTTACCATGGATATCTCGACAATATCTATGAGACCTTCTGACGATCAACCTGTACTCCCAGCAAGCCCTCAGAAACTCAGCCGCCCCCCCCCACAAGACTTCAATGTTTAATTCCTTCCCCTGTAATTATTCTCACCCGTCCAGACAATCAACCTTGTCTCTTGTTTCCCTAGTAACATTTGCTTATTATCTCTTTTACCAGTAATGTAGTCTTAAGAAGCAATGCCATTTGTTCTTCAAATATGGTCGGCGCTGGGTCCGAGATGGCACCTCAGTACTATATACGAAATCCTTTCATTGATTTGCTCAAACAATAGGCGGTCCTCGTCAAAGAGAAGGGCATGCTCAGCGAATGCCTTTACCACACTGCATTGGCCAACTTCTGAAGACGACGTCTACAAGGACCATCAAATCCATTGATGTCTTGCCTGATTGTACCCATAGCCTTGGTCCGCACGATTGTCCCCGTCATCGCTGCTATTCCAGCCACCACGGCGTCAATTCTTACGGGGGGAAGTGCTTGAGCCCGAGGCCTCAAATCTCTTCGATCGACACGCAGACTCCTTACCGAAGAAGAGGTCTTGCGTGTGCTTTCGTCAATTACAATGATGAGTTGAAAATTAAATCAAATATATATGTATATATGATGCATTGCCCAGCTGAATATTTTCTCAGTACATTCAATTTTCCCTTTAGCTCATTCAATCATCCACCCTCACCGTTTTGTTATATTCCCTTCTGCCCCTGGTCGCGAGACCATGGGTGAGTCTGGGTGAGTGCACAATCTAAGGGGAACAAGCAACGAAGACGATGCAGATACATCATATCATTGAGTGGCGGGTATGATGAGCTTTGTCTTGGTTTATATAGCATAACAAGTCTTAGCTTACCAACCCATCCGATATGGTGTAGTGGCTAACATCGCTGTCTCTCACACAGCAGCCGGGGGTTCGATTCCCCCTATCGGAGTCCTCTTTGTCCAGTATTATTTTCACCAACATTGCTTGCAGCTTTATCAATCCCTGTTACATCGAAATTGTTATTATTTTGACCCGTGACTACTTTTAGCAGTTTTCAGTATGCACAGATCTCCCCACCGCGTTGAAGGCAAGAGATCAATTGATTGAAAGGTTCTATCGATGACAGCGAACCAGAAAAAGAACCAATCCAAGAGAGCGAATGCTTGATGAACGAACATCAATAAGAAAAGTAAAGTAAAAGGGAGATGTCATTACAGCCCCGAACTTCAGTATTGCCACGGTTGGAAAAAAATCACCCCGTGGCCTCAAACGATCCAATCCCTGCCCTTCATGTCTTCAGGGAAATTGAAATAGAAATGCGCCTCTTGACCTGTTTCCTCGAATCCAGTAAACTCCAGACCGTTGCTCGCGACGTCCCGTGCTATCCAACCATCTGTGATACGCTCCGACATGGCCCGTTGGTTTGCTGAGCGGAGTCGATATTTCATCCTGATAGGAAAGCTGATCGTGAAACCAGGCACGGCCTTGACCTGCGCAGAGCTCTTTCGAGGGGTCCGAGCTGTTGAAGAAGCATGAAGTACAATCGAACAATTGCTGTAATGGGCCACCCCGATATCGTGACTCCTACCATTTTCTGAATCGACGAGGTCCTTGACAACAAAGCTGTGAACTAGCCCAGGCTCGTTTTCAGGGCAAGAGTTCGGGAGGATATGACGATACTGAATCCGCTGGCTTTGCAAGACATTCGCCCATGTATCTTCGTAATTGACGGGAGGAGCTGGCAAGTCTTCCGCTGCACTGAAGATTCGACCTAGCAGGAGAAACGAGAACGCAAGAACAAATTGGACTATGCTAGTCCAGTCCTTGCATTTGTTGCCCTGACTTGTCAGTTCGCAGATATTTTGGGAAATCGGCCCACTCAATACGATAACAAGTAGTCTACGACGATGAAATTAGCCATCAGGAGCGTCGGAGAAAAGTTTTCAGAGTAGGCACTGACTGAGTTTCACTTGTACTTATGGCTCGAAAGGCTTGTTTGAGGACGCGCCATATCTTCTCACAGTTGCTATCGCACCTCACAGCAGCGCCGAGACTTGGGGGGGTATATGTCAGCGAAACTTCTCCAGTGAAGGTTTCATCCGTAGGAGACAATGACTGCACCGCGTCGATGGCGGACAGGAACAGAAAGAGAGCGTCGAGAATCTTCTCTGCAGAGCCGGGTCGCCGCCTTGATTTTCGACCTCGCAAAGAGATACGTGAGAGAGATCTAGCGTGAGGTCAACGACGCCCCTAGAGAAGGTAAGGACACGGAAGAGAGAACCTGACGAATAACGCTGAAAGGGCTGTCCATTGGAAAAGTCTTGAGAGTGACAGTACCCACGGGTACTTTTCTGCGCTGCTGAATATATTCAACTTTGGTGGTTTAGAAGAATGCATGTCCATGTCCCTCGAATCTTTCTTGAAGTCGTGCTCGAATCCATCGACGTCGAGGGTGAGCAGACCTGCGCCTTCGGGATCAAAAAGCTCCTTCTCATTCATCAAAATGGGAATCATCTCATCGGGTGCCTCTTGGTAAATACCTCCTAGACTTGTGAATGAAATGAAGAGCGCGGCGGATACAAACCGGCCCTTACACGAGCGGATTCCACCCTTATGTATGTATGAAGACTATCCATAGAATTGATCTCTGCAGGTGTCCGGTCATTACAAAAGCAATCAATGGAGGGTATCATAGTCAAACAGTCAATTTGGAAATCTGAGATGCAAGCGGCCGTACGTCATTGGTTCCATGAGGACATTATGTTGCTTGGCCAGTCATACTCCAACGAAGAGCTGATGGGATGTTCGATCTACGCGGATCTGAAGTCGCAACATATCGGAGAACACAAGCCGAATCTTGTGTAAAGGAGATATCTTGACTCATCTCTTTCTTTCTTTGATATTCTTGAAGCGTTTTCCCTTTATCATTTACTTGCCCTATTTAGCCGTTTTGACGGTTCTTGAAGCACAGAACGTTCTTTCACATGTAGGTTGCAGTTGCATAATTACATATGAGATTTACATAGGCATCCAGGAAGGATGTATAGAGCATCAAACCAATCATTGTCATACCAACATGTAGGACAGACTCACGGCGCATTTATGGATGTAGCACAGATTAAATGTTTGTATCTTCTACAGTAGTGGCTGGATTCCTGAGCCTCATACTTGAAAAGAGAAAAAAATGCCATAATGACCTTTTGTTTTGCATCTTTGATCTCGACGGTGAGCAGAGCAATCTCTTCATTGGCAATGGACAGGATGGAGAAAGTGCCTGCCATCAGTTCTCCATGGGTTGACATTATCCAGAGAGAGAAATACCGCCAAGAATGGGTGGCATTTTCGAACTGCTATGTTGCACGATATGACGCAGTTGATGCAACTATCCTCATCAGCCAAAACCTGTATGGCCCAGCAGTCAACTGCTACATCCTACATAGATTTAGGGCTTTGATTGCACTTCCAGAGCCTTGTTTTGGACAAAATCGACCTACCATTTTAGCTTTCTCCTACCGTTATTGATCGATATATTTCTCATAGTGAGATTCCTTAAGGCATAGAAGATGCAGTACCTGCTTATATTAGAGTACTTTTAAACCTATCTCAGCTCAAGCCTGATGAATTTTGTTCATTATGCAATCGGCTTCTCAAATCAATGCTAGTACCACACCAACGAATGTGACCATATCTTACTTGCGTGTCTGAACTATGAACAGCTCATTATATGCATCCCTCTCAAGACTCAATCTTTTCCTGAGCTCCAAGTCAGGAGTCAGATTGTCTTTGGATTCCAGCTCCCAGCGTCCTTGGAATCCTGCCAACAACACTCCAACAAGCAAACCGATCAGTCGCGGCCCAAAAACTGGATTCGCAGGACAGACGAATGGCGGCGCTCCGAACGGCAAGAATGCATTTCGTTGCTCCTTGGTCAGGCAAATCCACCGATTCGGGCTAAAATCTGTAGCATCGTGACCCCAACTGTCAGTTGCGGTGTGGCACGCCTCTATGTCTGCAACGATATCAATACGGGGACCGGCTACTGACATCTGGTACGCGCGATGCAGTCTTCTAGTAGGTGGATAGAGGCGCAGAGCTTCATTCACAATAAATTCCACCGAGACTTGGTCCTTGGTAGATCTCTGTTCGAATTGATGCTTTGTTGGTTTCCGGGCAAAAGCAATGAGCATATCTCTCCATTCTGGTCTGTGACGGCCAGCGCCGAATCCGATCTCAATGAAGAACCTCAAGATGATTCTCCAAAGCGTTTCAAAAGTTGGTAGGATCAAGTTCAGTGGATTTTTGCGGGGATCTAAGATATTATGGTGTAGGAAGACTGCTGATAGACTCGCTTTCAGGACATGGTCCTCTCGGAACACGGGCATCTTATCTTTCTGCTTCGATGCAATCCATGCAGAGTTAATAGACTCCGCGAGAGCACGAGCTTGTCGTCATTTTCAACATTGTCTGCCGCTTCGTCTTCGAAGATAACACGTAGGACTACCCTGAGGCAAAGGGCCTGGACGAGACTGGCCAGCTTTATCCTAGTGTGAAGGGAGCTGTCGGCTCTCTTTCGTTCGATCCAGCGTCTCACTGCATCCTGACCGAAAGCAGACAAGCCATTCCATTCTATGGTTGTGAGATTCACCATTTTTCTTGCATTGCTAACGAATTGATTGACATATGCATCGTCTGCGCTTGTGAAGGCATTGTCGATTCCAAAGACGACTTGCAGTCTTCTGTTGGGTATCGCCCTGGACAGAAGCGGAGGAAGGAAATTTTGACGATTCTCATACTTCCTCCCAGCAATGAGTGACCGGCAAGTCGCTGGGGTGTCAATCCTCTCGCATCGATACTCTTGAGGAGCCTTGAACGAGCTGTAATAGAAAGCGAGATAGGCCGTCAAGCCTGGTAGGAAGAGCGAAATAGCATAGAGCAGCATACTGTTGGCCATGAATGTCGTTGCTTTCTCCCAAATGAGTTCGACACAAGCCTACCAGGGGTAACAGTAAGTAGGTTAGGATGTGCTGCAGGAGAGATGAAGTTCAAAAGACAGTAGCTTCTGTTGTAGCACTGCTTGAAGGTTCTGGCGCTGAGCAGATTATATACATTATCTAGCTAAAAGGAATTGCATACTCAATCTATAATTTGTCCTGCAGGCCGTTGCTTTTGTAGTGCATCCCTAGTTTCAGATTGAATGATTCATTAATGACTAGGCATCATTTGTATGAAACACCCAGCCCATGAATACATTGTTTGAGCATCTATACTCATTGTTTTGTTCAGTCTGAACCATTGATTCATTGTCACGATGAGAAAAACCAAGTGACTGGAAACATCAAGCAAAAGCCACCTCAAAGAGCTGTCTTCCCATATGGAGTTGCGGTTTTTATCATTGAACTCATGACAGGCATACTGCAGACCAATCTGCTAGACAAAGCTACCCTTACGCTTCCTTACACCGAAACATCCACCACTATTGCTTTAGACTGAAAGCTCACAATGGCCAAGCACTGTTACTCCCAAACACCTGCTCTCACATTTCATTAACTCTCAGATCCAAATGGCAGGTACAGTGGCGCAAAGATGCCATCACAGGAATACTGCACCACCCACGGAGAAGCTGTACTATCCACACCAAGAATGACAGTCCGATCTGGAGCAGTGATGGTGATATTCTCCTGCAAATGATATTCTGCATTGGCAATACGATGCGTATTGGGAAGTATTGTCCTGAGAGGAGCTCCATCATATAGGTATGGAGGAGGCCACAACTGTAGTCGATTGCGTCTGCGTTTGCTCTCTTCCAACCAGAATACGATCTCGAGTCCGACCAGAATAACAGGATATCGTCGGCGTTCATCGAGGTGAATGTATAGTTTCCTGAGAGGTGGGCATAGATGTAGCTGCGATGGCTGAGGGCAAAGTATTGAGATTGAAAAGTTTGAGACGAACCATAGATCGAGATGGGGGAATTGCCGTCTGCGTCTGCTGTGATGTAGGTTGTCGTGCTGTTATATACTGGAGCCATGCACTTCAGCACGGTAGGGTCGAAAAGATGGGTACGTAGGGTCTGGGGCTGCGCAGCCATCATTCCACAGCAAGGGTGGCAGATAGCATCCCCATTCGACGCCTTCATTGCCACATGTCGTAGGGAGGGGGCAGAGAGTGGCAGTGGTGGTTGATGTAGTGGTGGTGGTGTGCGTCGAGGTCAGTTTGGATGAAGGAATATGCAGGCAACGGCAGGCTTGCGAGATTTCCGAAGCTGGATAGTCCTTCAAACTAGCTGGTGTAGGATAGAGAGGATTGGATGCAGCAGTCGCAGTAATCTAGAAACAATTAGTAAGGACGACTATGGCTATAACAAAGTACTCCATATGATAGATGCAGGCTAAGCAATATTGTTGATCACAATGCACGCACCTGGGGCCCAGCATTTGCAGGAAGTGGAACATTCGTACCAGCCGATGAATATGTATATGCACAACTGGAGGCAGTTGTGGTGCTAGATAATGAGTAAGCACCCAGTAGTTTTCTATCCAGATCCTTTATATATCCTCACGTAGTAGTAGTAGTAGTAGTAGCGGTTACTGTAGGAGCCAGGACAGATTCGCAGAACTGCGTATTAGTCGGGCAGGCATTAAGAAGCTCAACCACAACCTCTATGACGAAGCATTTAATACTATCGGGGAGGCCAGGGTTCCTAGCTTCTATAGATGATGCATTGATGATTGCTGGGAGTATCAGACCCAGGAAACACAGAGAAAATCGCATGATCTTCTAGAGATAGGACGAAACCAAAGTAAGATGACGAACAAGAAGAGAGCAGGCGTAGTTGTCCTATAATGAGGAAGCTCTGAGTAGGCCAGGAGATGCGTTCCATTTTGAAGGATTCCTGGGGTCTCTTATATGCTTCCTCATGTTCATACATCGCTGGCAGAGCTTTTTCATACCAGCAGCATTGCACCGTGACAGCCTGTAGCCACGAGAACTGAATTCTTCCTGGAATTCTCTGCAAAAATGGCCGTGAGTCCAGTCAGTATTGCAAGCGCCACTTCAAAATTTTTCTTTCTGAACCACAATTGACCAACATCTGGGTTCGAACCTAGCTCGAGTCGTTACCGCTGGAGCAAACTTCAGTCCCTCGACATTCAGGGCGTGACAGACTGAACAATTTCCTCAGTTCAGACACGTCTAGTATTTAGGCTTGAGCCCTGCATCTCCCGAGCCACCTACCTTTGTCACCGTAGCTTGTATGCATACCTTTTCGGTTATCCTTGACCGTGTCTCAAATAGGCTCCTCCAGTTTCCAAAGAAGAAGATCTAATTATCAAGTATCCTCCAGGGTGACAGTGACATACCAGTTAAGATTGCAATTGATGCCTTGCGCCAGAAAACAATATTAATATTGACAAAACAATGTTCTTAGAACACTGTAAAGGTGTCATACGACCTCTGGCATAAGGGACACGAGTCGTTGAGTTTATTCCGGTATGCGTAGCCTCGAATTCGATTGATACATGCTGCCCTGGGGCCCAGGCTCCAAGACATGACACCGAATAGACTTACTAGAGTAGTTTGTACTACTACTCACATATCAGACGAGACCGCAGATCCCTGTCAATATCTCTATGCTAGGGTTGTTGGCCCTGTTGAGTGTCTTAGATCTCACTGCGCCGAGCTTGTCGAAGTTCGAACCATGAACACTAGATCATCGCTACAAGTTGAGGCTTCTCTGCTCCCTGGGATCTCCCTTTCAATTGCCTAAAATGGTTACTGAGATAGATCAAAGGAAGCATGGTGGACACAGCTGACATGCTCTATAAGGGCGTGAATCTATGATTCCAGCTGCAAAGCGCTGAGCACAAAGATCTGAAAGATTGTGGCTGTCTGACCGGATTTCCATCACGTACCAGTTCCAAATCTACTGAGTGTAAGGGCTGCATATGACTGAGGTCCGGGTCTTCCTTTACATTCCTGAGCAGCTGCCCATTCCCCATCCGGCCCAGTGATGGCGCACAACCTCTCATACGCTTCATACCTAGACAAACCACCTAGAGACCATCAGGTCGTCCGATTAACAAGAATGATGCAGCACTGACTGCACATATGGGAACTGTGTCCCTCAGTGAAGTGCACGTGGTATCTTTCTACCAAGGAGTGGTGCGTGCTGATCTTGTACCTACATGTGTACTATGTAATACTATTCAAAGTATAACTCATGTGTGGCATAACTTCAGAATGAAGCTATCACAGGAGATATGATTAAGCTAGAAGAGAAGAAAAAGGAAGGAAAAGGAAAGGTGATAACGCTATCAAGGGGAAGAGTATATATGTTTCTACTCCCAGCTAAACCTGCTCAGCCAGAGCCTGTCTCCTCGACTTGGAATTGAGATCCAAAAAGGGCGCCTCCCCCAGACTGCACACCCGATCTCCCACACGGACTTCGGTATAGTCATACGTGGCCGTGTGCCAGGTCGATCTGTTGTCCCAGATGGCGACGTCGTTCTTGTTCCATTTGAAGCGGACCTGGGCGTCATGGTTTTGTGTGACGAGCTGGATTCAATTAGCTGAAACTGACGGAGATGCTTTCGGAAATCGGGGGACAACCAAGACTTACATTAAACAGATACTGCAGGAGCATGTCTGATTCATCCCTGGTCACTCCGTTGATGCGTCGAGTGAAGCCCCTGTTGACA
The DNA here is from genome assembly GCA_000787455.1 of Evansstolkia leycettana. Lineage (NCBI taxonomy): Eukaryota > Fungi > Ascomycota > Eurotiomycetes > Eurotiales > Aspergillaceae > Evansstolkia > Evansstolkia leycettana. Next base: position 100,838 of record JSYV01000666.1, on the reverse strand, counting down.
TAGACTGATTTCCAACCGGTGACCGCTGTCGCAAATCATCAGCTTTCGCTCCGTCCTTACCACGTCGCAAAAAAGACATAACCAACAAGAAGCAAACAAAGAGAAGATACTTACGATTCGTCCGAATAACAGGATGAACAGCAGTCAACTCATCGCCCTGATTCAACGGAGACCCCCGAATACCCTTCCGCAACGGATTCCCCAACCGGGCCGCCTCGTCATGGAAGAACTTCGCGTCATGGGTGGCTGTCAAGCCCTCCAGAAAGGAAGCCATCTGCGGGGACAGTCGATCGTAGATCTCGTATCCCGAGGCCCAGAGCGTGTCGCCGCCCGTCTCAGGCAAGGTATGGATCTTCAGCATTGCATAGTCTGACGGCACAGGCTCGAACGTGATGTCAGAATGCCAGCCCACAGAGGCAAACCGGCTGGTATCACTGAGCTGGTGGGTGAGACCGCCGCCTTTCTTTTGCTTCTCGCTGCTGATGACGCTGATTTGGTCGCCGAGTTCGCTGCCTTCTTCTGTAAGGGGGTGGACGTGGAGACCTGAGGATTCGGGCTGTTTTTTTTGTCAATATTAGTTGTCACTTGATACTATCCTGGCTGCATTCGTCAAGGATGCAGAAAAGTGTCTTTTTTTCTCCATCCTCATATGAAAAGGTCAGGTTCTTACACATCCAGCTAGAAAGGTCAATTTTTCGCCGAATTCGCGCATCTGCTGAGGATTCACATCCTGGTTTCGCAGGAAGACCACTCCTCTTTGAGAGACTATTATTTACAGACGTTACCATCAAATTCAGTCGACGAGATGTTTAGATTTCGCAGGGAGCAGCAGCCTACTCACTGGTCACGGCAAGATCTCTAATCAACCGGTCACTCTCTTTGGACTTCAGAAGATCCACAATCTGAAGCCCATGATACTCACGGCCGATAACAGGAGTCAAGTCCGAATACGAATATGAATCCAAAGAGCCCGAGTACTGGAGCGGCCGGGAAATGCGCGGACGGGCTTGGTCATGGCCGCCTCGGATGGTCGACGATGCGGTGGTGTCAATGGAGGCCGGCATGATGGCTTTGAGGTATTATGGAATTGTCACGAAGCAGATATTTTATGAAGTAGTTATGATTTGGGATACTAGGACAGTATTCAGAGTAAGCAATTATACTTACTTAGCTATGAGCAACACCGCAAATGAAGCTAACGAGTGCCGTCAAGGGTCGCATGAAGCCATCATTTTATAGACAACCCGGCCACGTTCCAGAGCATCGGCTATGGAATCGTCTCTTTGTCCTCCTAGTCAGAGGACTAATACAGATACCAGTCCTCTAAATCATGGATCCTCCATCATGGCGTTATACAATTTGTCTCTGATCTTCGATCTCATCCATCCTATCATATCCAGTGCTACCAAGGACACCCACCTCAGACCAGCGTATTCCGGATTGACAGTCCAGTCGCACGATGATCACTTGACACTTCGCCTCTGAGGGGTTCTGGGACTGTCAGCACGAACGGCGCTGGCATCGGTGGGGGCGTCGGCGAATTTCTCGGGGAATACGCCAGCAGTTAAGGTGATCGAGTATTGATACTTCGAGAAACCCATCTGCGGATTCATAGTAATTCTAGTTTCACTAGCGAATAGGGATCATTCACAAATCAAGGTTAAGAGAACTATCCCACAGTCTAGAGAAAATGGCCCGTCTGCTCCGTAGCACTGGAAAGACAGAAGAGAAGCTCAAAAATCTGGGGAAATTGCCCTGAGTTTCTCTGCGGGGTCGTTACGAAGTTATATATTCAATAATGACTGGATTGAGATGCACTAAATCAACTTAAAATGTCTTATCGTCAAACGAGCCCAGGAGCTATTGGCCAATTCGATTCTCCATACTTTCTGTCATTCCCAAACCGTGTTTAGGCGATGAGGTGCTTGGATGACGCTGTTGTGCAATTCCTCCTAGCCCTGACACTGGCACAGTAATTCATCCACCCACGCGAGGAGGGAACAAGCAACGGGTGGTTGGCTGTCGGCTGGGAAAAGAATCATCGAGGTCTTTGCTTTGTACGTTTGGTCCATGCGAACATGGCGACATACAGTCGAGGACTCTCTCTAATCTAACATCAAATGTCCTGATGGGATCACATACATTCCCCTCATTCTTATATAAACGATGCATATCGCTCTCTCATGACCTCCTCATGATTGCTTAATTGGAACTTTCTGTTCTCAGAAAAATACTTACTTTGCATCCTTTCCGTGGTCTTGTGGTTGTTCAGCAAATAATTAGTATAATTCCAGATATGGCCGACATCGAACACGGAATCAAGACTACCATCCACCCCAAGGAGGAAGAAGATACCCATTCCTCCAAAATCTCCATCGCCGTGGGACAGGAGAACCTATATGGGGTGACTCCACCGCATGAATCCTACGAGGGATATCATCGGTTCGACCCGACGGCTTCCTGGACGGCGAAAGAGGAGAGAGTGGTGGTGTTCAAGACGGATTGCTTGCTGTTGTCCTGCATTTGCCTCATGGTATGTTTTGCTCATTCCTTGCATTTCTCCGTTTACGACTTGACGATACACTTCTGACTTCGATCGAGTTCTTCGGCCTACAATTGGATCGTGGGAATCTATCAAACGCTCTAACCGACAACCTGCTCGATGACCTTCATTTGACGACGAATGACTACAACAATGTACGTTTGCATCGTTACATGAATCATCAGTCATTTTCTGACAATTCTAACCGTTGCCATTCAGGGAACGACCATTCAGCTAGTCTGCTTTCTCGCTGCCGAATTCCCCGTCCAGCTTCTGATCAAGCGCTACGGCTTCAAACGAGTCCTGCCCACCATGATGATGATGTGGAGTCTCGTCTCTTGGACCCAAGCATGGATGACCAACCGAGCTGAATTCTACGTAACCCGCGCATTGATCGGTGCGTGCGAAGGGGGATTCATTCCTGGCACGATCCTCTTCGCAACCTACTTCTACAAGACTCACGAGCTGTCTGTCCGTTTGGCGATTTTCTGGGCCACATTGAATGTGAGTGGAACAGCCCCGTCGCATACTACAAGTCATACAAGGCGATAATAAAGCACAATCTGATACCTTTTTTACAGGTTGCTCGTATCATCTCCTCGCTCCTGGCAGCTGGGATTCTTCAGATGCGTGGGGTTCAGGGAAAAACTGGCTGGTTCTGGCTGTTTCTCATTGATGGACTTCTTACCTTTATGATTGGGCTGTTGGTATGCTTTGTCCGGAGTATTTGCAGCATTTCAAGGTGTTCTGAACAGCTAATCATATACTGCAGAGCTTCTTCTACCTTCCCAGCTCTCCAACAAAGACAAAGAGCGTCCTCTGCCCTAGATCCTGGTACTCCGAGCGCGAGGAAGTAATCATGATAAATGTACATAAGTTGCTCTCTCTCTCCCTCCTCTTCTTCTGACGTCAACCGCTAAACCATCACCAGCGCCTCCTCCGCGACGACCCCTCCAAAGGCCTCACACACATCAACGAACGCGCCACCCTCCGCGACATCCTCAACGCCTGGAGCGACCCCTCCATGTGGGGGCTCTACCTCATCGGCCTGATAGCCTACATCCCCCAGAGCCCTGTCCAGGCCTACCTCTCTCTCACGCTGAAACGGATCGGCTTCTCCACCTTCGATGCCAACATGCTCTCCATTCCCTCGGCCGCCATCCAGATCATCCTGATGCTGATCCTGTCCAAGAGCAGTGAGTACTTTGGCGAACGCACATTCCACTGCTTCTTCGGGGAGTTCTGGTCGTTGCCGCTGTTAGCGGCGCTGCTGGGGTTGCCTGATCACGGGTACAATTGGCCGCGGTTTGCGATTACGACCCTGATTTCGGGGTATCCGTATTTTCATCCGATCGTGTCCGCGTGGATTTCGGAGAATACGTTTGATGTCAAGAAGAGGGCGGTGACGGCCGCGACGTATAATGTCATTGTGCAGGTTGGGTCGGTGATTTCTTCGCGTAAGTTTTCTGTTGCGAGAAGGAGAAATCACGATTGATTGATTGACCTAACGTGGCATAGAAATCTACCGCGCCAGGGATCAACCTTACTATTACACCGGTAACAAGGTGCTTATCTCCATTTGCGCTTTGGCAATGGCTGTTTTCGTCCTGCAGAGGGAATTCCTGCGTTATCTGAACAGACAGAAAGAGAAGAAATGGAATGCGATGTCGCCCGAGGACAAGGTGGCATATCAATCTGATCTGGCGGCTCGCGAGCGAGAAGGGAACAAGCGTTTGGATTTCCGGTTCAAGTATTAGCACGATAGATGCGTGTTTGTATAATCGAGCAATATGGCGTGGTCAAGTTTCAGTATGGGTTTTCTGGGGAGAGGTCACTAGTAAGTATGTGAGTACAAAAGTCTCATGTGAATGGCAAACCCCTCGTAGAAGATTAATAAATGCGGACGAAATGTCCTCGTTTTGAACCAGCCAGTCTTTTCACAAGTAAACAGCCTCCTTCAGGGTCATGTCTCATGTGTTTCTTATTCCGGCGGATCAACAATCAGACTGAGCCCTTCGGAGACGGAAACAAGTCAAGCTGTCTCAACCCTGCATATACAGCACTGCCCATCTGCAGGCATAGCATACAATACAGCAAGGAACCCAGAGAAATATAGAAATCCGCAAAACTGTCTTCCTACTTTTGATCTAAATCAACAAACTCTCCGGCGGTAGCATAACTCGTTCAAGTGATTCATTCCTTGTCATTAATAGTCTCTAGAAAGGCCCCGCTTCCGGAGATTGAACGTCCAGGATTTGTGACACGAAATCTCCAATCATCATCCCCGCAGGCGGGAATGGCGACCACGAAGGTGAATATACAGACAGTTGAGCCGGTGCAGCAATGCTGTTCCCTGAGTCGAACAGCATACAAGGCGATTCAATGGGTGCAGTCAACGCAGGATCCAAACTTGCAAAGTCATTCGACGGATATGTTAACTCAGGAGGCTCTTCACCGTTGTATCGTAGCTCTTCTGTCAGATGCTGCTGTTGTTGACCATCGAATTCATAGCCTTGGGGACATTGCGAATTGTAGTCTGTAGTGTCATAGCTCAATTCATTTGCGGTAAACTGATTTTCAGGCTGGTTCTCACAGTCTGAGGACGCGAGCTCTGTCGGAGCACAAGCTGAATCAGGACTGAAGGTTGCTAAAGGTTCCAGAACCTCCCGAGAATTTGGTGCTTGTCTGGTATCCTGGAATACTGACTGACTGGCAGCGGGATGCACTCTCTTGGCTGACTGTGGCACTGTGTATGACACCCACAGTCGAGCAGACAAGGCGGGCCCGTTCTTAAGTTGTGCCTCTGCCATCTTTTTGCTTAGCTGGTCAACCAATGTTTTGGTTCCGCCACCCCGGAAGGTCGATAGTATCGAATGCAGACGCCAGAGGATCTCGCTGGGACGGCTGTCAAGATCCCAGTCCGAAGAACGAGGAAGCATTGCCAGATCCATGATGGCATCTGCGAAAGAACTGGCAATCTCATAGATCTTAAGTTCCATACCCAAGCCATGCACCTCCATCGCTGATCTAGGTAGTTGCCCAACAATGGTCAGGAGCTCCTTGGCAATAGTAACCGGGAAGCGCAGAGACATGGGCCGATCAGATGATGAAAGACAAAGTAGTCCTTTCTTCGAGGATAGCTTCCAGAGAATCATGCGCATCCAGTGCCTGGTGACACAGAGGTCGGCTTTCTGCACATCTAAAATATGATCAAACAATACAGATCCATCCTGCAAATTTCTTTGCAGGCTCTCAAATAGGCGCCTGTCCATTGTACATACCCCACCGGTGATTGTCTGCGTCTCGGGATGTTCGTCTTGTATGAGGTCAAACATGCCTGATTGCTCGAATAGACGAAATAAATTCAGAAGTTTGAGAAATGCCGGTAGAATGTGGCAATCGTCATTCAAGTCAGTCTCTGGAGCCAGAATATTCGCTTTGAGCACGACAGGGAAATGATGAAGGATGCAGACCCCTCTGCCTATGATTAGTCTCAACTCTCAGCTGCTTCAGGCACTCTGCGGGACACTCACCGCTCGGTGATGAAAAGCAACCATAACACACGACGACGCAGCTGCTGCTCATCCAATGGTAGATTGGCGTATGAAGATTCGCGATGCAGGTTCATCATCTGAGCCAAGGAAATGGCTTCTCTCAGATACAACAACGATTCGCTCCCACCAGGCTGTTGGTTTTCATAGTATACATGCAAGAAAAAAGCCGTTCTCACGTTATTCAAATTGGCCTTCGACCTAGAGTTGCACAAATTCCGAGCATGTAAGCACTCTGCTGCCAAACGGTCCGCAGTGATTGACTCTCCGGGAAGCGAGCTTTGTCCGAGTCTTAACTGCGCGATTGTTGCAGCTGCGACTGCAGTCGCTAACGAGAAAGTCTCAAGGTCTTTCCCGTCGGTGTCCTGCTGAAGGGCAGACATGACATCTTCAACCTTCACGATGGGCCATACAGGATACATGCGAACATGGTAAATGGACAGCGGAGGGGCGAGAACATGGGTTGGAATGCGAGACCTAAACAATTTTGGAGACAATTAGAACAACCCTGTTTAGATTATACTTTGCTAACGGCTACACAGAAAGAAAGTAAAGCCAAACCTTCCTGTCTGCGTGTCTTGCTGCGCAGGCGCAGTATTTGTGAAATTGCCCGCACCAAGCATGTCAGCGAGCGGGGCTGCACCATCAGGACTTTCATGACCGTGCTGCGCCTGTTCAATCAAGAACCGTGTTGTCAAGCGCAATCGCTGCGGCCCTCGAGGCCGTTGAACTCGGATGTAAGTACATTTGATTCTTGCATTGAGGCAGGCCCGGCATGGTTGACCCCCGCCGCAGCGAATCTTGCGAATCTTACACCCATCACAGGCCCGCTTCGTCACATTTGGTCTGGTGGAGGACATGTTGACAACTTGACGTGCATTATGTGCATTGTCGACTTTGCCGTGAGTGATCTGCAGCTGTCGTGTGAATAATAGACCTGTTCACAGTTTGCCAGATTGGAGCCAAAGAAAACCAATGCATTTAAGCAAGCTGTACCTCTTGAATGACGACAATTCTTGGCACGCCGGGGGCGCACGGCGTCAGAGAAGGCAAAGAGGAGCTCGACCTCCAGGACAGGTTGCGGGGCAAACCCTCAAACAGCAAGGACTAACGCCTGAAGCTCGACATGAGGAAGTTGTCATACACTCGAAGGCTAACCATGAAGGCTATCTATTTCGAGGATGTCGGTGACAAGGACTGCTTCGATCCTTCACGAGTCTTCTTCTCTGTCCCTGATCCAAGACCAGCCTGACGCAAAGGAGTCGAATACTTTTCATCCAGCAGATCAAGAGCAGTGGGGGCTTGCGTGACTCTCTCCACAGGGCACACCATCGGCAGACCCACCGCCAGGAGTCGAGGCACGATTCGCCAATAAGGTTGGTTTGGCGTTGAATATGGAGGTGTTCCCAGGAAGGCAAGACAAGCATTCTTTCAGAAGTCGTTAAATTCATCGGGGGTGAGAAACCACGAAGATATCCCTCCCAGGAACAGGAACGAGGAACTCAAACGATATACGCCACTGGATCGTTGAAAACTGCCGTGGGATTGATTCTTGGAAATTCTGAGTCCGCCATTTTGACGCTGAAGGATCATCAGACGTGGAGTAAAACCCTTCGATTATCGGAGACAATTGAGATCAATGAATGAGAAAGCAACGATAAGGAAAAAAATTCTCGAGGTTTCGATGCAGTCGTAGCTCAACAGGATGGAAAGGGAGGAGAGTTGGGAAGAGAAGGAATCGTCAGAGGGGAAAAGACACAAAACAGATGTCTGTGTTGCATCGAGTGCCTGAATTTCAAGGCATCCTGATCATCCACCGAACTGTTCTTCTCCATTGCCAGCAAGATGCAAAGCTCTGGTGAAAAGGGGTGATTGTGTACTCCCTTAGGTCAAAATCAGTGACGGTGATAACTACGACGGTTCCGGGGAGATTCAATTGCATATCGATGTCTATGGAATACTAGACCTTGCTGTGGCAGAATGGCGTCGGACGAAGAAGATTCATCTACACGACTTCCATTAGAGGAAGAAGTAGACCTATTGTTCACTACAGTCCGATACCTATGTTGCCACTGGCGGTTCCCTCTCTCCAGTCTGATCAACTGGAATGATACCTGGCTGATCTGGAGTTGAAGCTCTTGTTCATTCCGTGCCCTACAGAAATCTTGACACCGAAGATATCAGCCATTGCAGTTGTTTTAATACAATTGGTCACTGGCAGGGGTTACAATAAACTTCACTGCACCTTTGGCGATAATTGAGCCTTGGGTATGCGCTCAGGTCAATGTATGTCGACGGTAGTAAATAAAGTATCACATCCCTACCTTTGAGATTTCCCATTGCAGGCATTCTTCAATCGAAGCAAGATGCGCTACAGTAGTCAACGGCTTGATGATACGCAAAATCACAGCCGTGCCCTTCGACACAAGGATCGCCAGCGAACAACGCCTCATCGGAGAATTCATCATGTCGATCCGCGTTTAGAGCCCTATAATTCGTTCTATAACGTTAGCGACATCTATAACTCCCGCGTTGGATGGTGATATGATGCCATTCTGCTTCGGAGAGAACACCATGTTGCACACTCCTCCTAGATTGATACTAATTCATGAAGAGCACTTCGAGTACTATTCAATAACTCAACCTACCTGCTATACTCGATGATCGCTTGACGTCAGGCTTTCTCTTCTCTCATGGTTTACCAGGCTCCTTGGAGTTTATTTAGTCCTCATTCTCCCCTCAAAGTTGCATTTCATACATACATTACAAGGAGTCTATCCACCTGCAAATATCTGAATTATCTTCCATAACCGCCAAGGGCTCGAATTCAACTATCACAATGCCTCTCTTTCACCTTTACTCCACCCCCAGCTCTGCGGCCTCTTCCCCCCAGAGCATCGAAGACCCAAACCAACACCACCGCACCGGGAGCAAGCTCTTCGGCCATCGCACCTCCCACTCCCCTGCACCGTCAGCTGCAACGTCTTGGAGCGGTACTTCCCGCCGCGGCAGTCTTCTGCATCGTCATCATCGTGAAGACCCTTGCATCGTAACTGCTCGGGAGCAAGTCTTCAGAGCCGAAGCCGCGGAGCGGGAGGCAGACAAGGCGCTCGTCGCTGCAAGGAATGCAGTGAGGGAGGCAAGAGAGCATGTGAAGCATTTGGAGAGGGAGGCTGCTGAAGAGTGAGTTCTCTTTATATGTTATTTGTCATGACTTTGTGGTTGGTGGGTGTGGTGAGGCTCATGGATATATGCGTGTGTACTCCGTAGGGCCCGTCTTGCGAAGATTAAGCAGGACCAGGCGAAGTCGATTTCGAAGAGGGCGAAACCTCTTGGTCGGAAGTATCTCCTTTCTAGCAGGTTTACTATCATAGAGGGGAGAACTGACGTTGATTGACCTTTAATTGTCAGAGAATTCGAACATGAGATCGTCACCATACACGAATTGTCTCAGGAATTGCCTAATCAGGTAATCGTACAGCGCTCCGAAACACTCCCAGTCTCATGATTCCAAATACTATATCAAATTACTAGGAGAATTGGACCTCCGAGAGGTCTATAAGAAGAGCGATATTTCCATAGTTTAGGCAGCAAGAATGACCAGAGTTCGTTCTCATGAAATCTTGATTTATCCTCCGGATAGTCATCCGGATAGCCTAGAGAAATTCCAACATTAATAGATCATGACCATGTTTAAACTAATCCTGACACTTCTTTTACATTAACGACCTGCTTGGATACCCTTTTCCTTTGTTTGTTGATTAATGTGATGATGTCGTATGTTGGATGTGATGTCTTAGTCTGTTCACGCATGTATTACTACACTCCTTCAGATTAGTCCCCGTAGTCGAGATGGAATGTATTTCATGAAATAATTTCGCTTCAAAGCCTATCCACATGCAAGTCATAAATCCAAACCCTCAAACCGGCGTGTTAAAGCTCTGAAGATAATCCCGCTTCCCAATCGGCACCCCCTTATTCCTCAAAATCGCATACGCCATATTAACATGGAAGAAGAAATTCGGCACCGCGAAGTTCGTCAGATACGACTGACCCGTCAACTTGTACTCGTTCTGGCCCAACTTGAACGCGATCTCCGTCTCCTCCTTTCCAGCATATCCCTTCTCATCAGCCGCCTTCAACACCTCGATCGTCTTGTCAATGCGGGCCTGCAGTTCCTCCAGGGTCGTCTCGTTGTCTTCCATGAAGACGGGCTCGCTGTTGGTGATGCGCTGGACGCTGTTCTTGGCGGTGTTGCTGGCCGTCTGGACTTGGAAGGCCAGAGGCTTCATGTCCGGGTAGATTCTGGCATTGACGATTTCGGAGAGGGGGATGTTCTGTTCCGCGGCGTATTCTTCGGCCTTTTTGAGGATGTGGGAGAGTGTGTTGAGCCCTTTGATGAAGATGGGCACGCTGAAGGTGTAGAGCGGGGGTTGCATTTTTGATATAGTGGTAGGAATTTGTTCTGAAGGAGATAGATCTTTTTGGCTCGCTGATGAACTGATGCTGCAGAGATATTTGTCCCTTGGGATGGTTTCACCGAGGTTAAATGATCTTTAAGCTTCGCGTCACAGGGAGTGGAGATAGAGAAAATGTGGAGTTTAGATGACTAAAAGAGACACAATAACTAACTACGAGACACGATTACCAAAGCAACATGTCTAGTTACACGAGATAATTATTAATCAGGTTCCACAGAATCCATTCTTCTGTTGTCCAGCAATTTCTCTTGATCAATGTGGTTTCTTCGTATTGGCCTGATTGGTACTGGAGTGGTGTTGAGGAGAGCGAATCGGACCTCGGATCGGACAACATCACTGGAAAAGCTCGAGCAAACCAGTCGAAACGGAGGGTGCGGCACCGTGTGCATCTTGTATCTTGGATCTTGACGGGCATGTCAATCACAGGCAGACTGACTGGGTGCAGAAAGCCCTTATGACCAACCAGCTGATCTGAGTATCAATCCTGCCTGCTCCAACATAGCAAACGTCTTGAACCAGGATGAGTTGGGATCGACTTCTTCCGCAAATCCCACGGATCTCACTTTATCCAAGCTCAGATGACGATCAAATGTGCTCCAGAATCCATAGGTATCAAGGACGTCTCCTCGAAACACCATGTCAACATTGACTCCATGGGCATCCAGAACATGCCGATGCTTTTTGATGTACTCTCCCGGCTTGAGCTGGTCACGATCTTCGAGTGGACAAACGCCCTCCAGACTAAAGTATTTTGCAATAGCGGGCCACCTCTCACTCATCGTCGAAGGGTTCGCTTGATCAGCGATGTTGAATACCTGGCCATCTCCCGTTTTATCGCGATTCAGACTGGCCCAGATCGAGAATTTGGCAATGATCTCCGAGGAAGCTTCTGTGAGAAGACTCGTGTATGCCGCTTGCGTCCCTGGGAAGGGCACCTTTGCGCCTTTGCCTTCAACGGCAGCATATACCGAGAGATAGAGGGCCCAGTGCGCCGCTAGACTGAACGTACTGCCGTTCGGTGCGAAACCGATCTGATTCCAGGTCTTTAGAGACAGCTGCATTTGCACACTCGTCGATCATGAGTACTTACGATCGCGTCTGGCCTGACTTCATTTGCTCGCTCGGTCCAGCAGGTCTTCGAAATTGTAATACCACAACTGACTCCTGTAAGGCTCGGGCAGTCGGGGCATTGACTCTGTAAATGGTGCTTTGTACAGACCGCCTGGCACGTAAATAACGTATGCCTAGGTCAGCGTCAATAACGAATCTCTCGGCAAACAGCGTAGTGAAGTCTTGCAATCGTTCATTTTTTTTCTTTTTTTCAATCTACGTACCATTGTGCCACTCGGCCAAACGACAAATTGCAGCCTTGGCGACAACCGATTCAGTGCACCGATGACATGCTCCAGCATAGCGCAGTTGGTGCGGACCTGGGTCGAGGCATCATTGTCCTGCTTGTATGCTAAGTTCCAGAATTTGTTAGTACCAGCAAGACGAAGTCAGCAGCCGCCATACCGAAGTAGAAAAGATGAGTAACATTCTCAATGTCCTCCACTTTCTCCCTTAGAGTTGCTGCACAGTATCTACTGTGCCTGTAGTCAGATCAACATTGGAGACGAGCTCCAACTGAGGCGTTGAGGGCGGGGAACTCTTGGGCCAAAAGCAGTCCTCAGTCCTGAGGGTCCTGTTAACCACTGCAGTGATCTTGTTAAAGGTTCCCTTTGCTGGATAGTTCTTGAGCAGTTGATCGACAATTGCCCAGCCCGCGAGGCCAGACGCTCCAAAGACCAGAGCGTGCGCGGCATTCACCGTGGATGGAGTCATTTCGTCGGTTGATAGCGCGCAGTAGCCCAAAGATGTGCAGCTGGCCGGGGATTTGAAAGCTGGGCTTGAAGGAAGTTACTCTTCGTTCCGGTATAGATTGATCACTGACACTTTTATACATATCAGTCTGTCAATAGAGCGTCTGGTTGATCATCCATGTTTGAGGAATTTGGATATCAGGGCTTCCTCATTTTGGACCCCGACCAGTCGTGGCCAGCTATCATGCAAATGTTGAGCCAGGATGAATAATCTTCGTCTGTCATCGGCAATGAGACATTCGAGAATGTCTATTATGCAGACGTTCGGAAAATACTAATAATGGATTCTCGTGGCCCTGTTGTTGGGCTCCTGGTTCGGTAAGTGCCCACCGGGCCACACCATGCATGGATCCATCCATCTGCTCTTTGGCCAGGATACACAAATATGACCAGAGTAAATCATTCATACATAGCTGATGATTATCGAAACCATGAACGACATCTCCATAAATGATATAAAAAGTAGAGAAACTAAATAAAAGAAGAGCTGCATCATCCGCGAATCGAACGCGGGCCTCATCGATGGCAACGATGAATTCTACCACTAGACCAATGATGCTTGGATGTCTGGCTTTGAGTAAAAAAGAATTAATGAATCAAAATTTGAAATTTGAAATTACATCCTCGCTGCAGATCTGACTCAATAGTCGTGGTCCATGAAGCCACACATGTCGTTTTACACTACGGCAGTACTCTTGGTGGGTAATAACAATGATATGAGTCAATGACTCATATCTATTAAATTGTTACTATGGTGCAAAAACATCAAGGACTTACACCGACTTCCATGGTACTGTATGTTCGTTCAGCTTTCTTACTGCCCATGGCCATCTATCAAGAAGGCATAATAATGATGATACCCGCCAAAATCGTTGCTTTGCGCGACTAGACGAGTGACACATCATCATGCTCATCACCTTGCAAATACTTCTCTGACATTCTCAGTCAGTCTATTGCGTCAAAATAACAGCCACACTGTCCTGGATAGTGGGTAGATGCCTGTGCTGGTAATCATGGGTAGTTCTTCAATCCTGTAGGTACTTTTTATTCTCACTTCGAGAGCTTGCAGTACCGGCAGATGAAAGTTCTCCAGATGGTTGGATCCGAACCATGTGGGACGCACGACCATGACATCAAGGACCTCCATTTTGAGCTACATGCCAAGCTGTCAGTATGGTGTCGGGGTCTGGAATCAGGATATACCCAAGAAATAGAGAAACAGCACGTGGGATGGGGTGGATCAATCAACAATTAGATTGTAGTATTTGAGAAAAGGGGTCCTTTTGATGTTTTGAATTCCAACTCTCGCCTCTGGTTGGTTGAGTAACTATGCTACAAGGTACTGTATAAGGTAGAATTGCTATGATTAATGCAGAATGTGGTTCTCTTTTGTACATTCACCTATTTCATTCGCTTTTCTCCTACCTCTCTACCATTCTTTCCCCTCTCCAGAAATAGATGATGAATATGTAAGGTAGCATTCTTAGTAGTTCTAAAAGTGCTATTCATATTCTGTCTTTGCTTTCTTTGTCCCTCCGAGTGCTGCGGCCGAGGAATGCATAGGATTAAGGAACATATACTGTACTAGGTACAGTGTACATGCTTGTACTTTATGGAAAGTAAGAATGTGGGAATGCCACAAGGACTCCTCGTATTTCCTGGTTTGTTGACAATTGCCGCTGGTATGTGTTGAGAAGTATCGGGAGAACGTAGCCACAGGTAGGGTCATCCATGAGAGGCAGACTCTGATATTATGGAGACTACTCTGTACCGAAGATAGGCTTACTCCATGTATATGAATATGATTCTGTATTTAAGTCTCTGAGAAGACAACAGGCTCTACTATAGCGGTGAAGGCAACTCAAAATCTGTTTAAAAAAAGGAATGAAAGAAGAGAATAATTTCCCAAGTACGATTTTATTCATATGCAAAGGGAATACCTAACTGATGATAGAAAGACACCAAAGATTCTAATAAATCCCTTTACTTGTCACTTGTGATAAGTGTATTAGGTCCTATCTCTACATAGATAAATCTAGCTACACTACATTATTCAGGCAATTAAATTGATCAACCTAGAATAACAAAGTGGAGAACTCCATCATGTTAGCTCTCATCTTAGTTATAATACTTGCAGTGTACTTAGGCTTGATGCACGTTCACATAGGAGGAATCTAATGGATCGCAATAACAGTTCATTGGCTGCAAGATCTAATCAAATGCTATTCTCATAACATGAATAATACCTATTGCATATTGATGTAGGCCTGCCAGGTAGCATTTTCAGAGGAGGAAAAAATCTACTTTTACCTTCATTGTAACTAGTACCTTATGGTATGCAACAATCTCTACAGAAATGCCAAAGAGAGAATGGCAGCAGTTGAGACGCCTCATACTTCTGCCATCCAGACGCATTGTAAGTTTGTAGCAGAGGTATGTCTCTTGACATTCTAGAGGTAGGGTCATTGCACCGAGGTCCTTGCTTCCCCTAAAATATACCTGGCTTTATAGTGGTGACTTGTATGTTCTAGGAGCATCATGGAATATGCTTTCCCCATAGGTTAAGTCTGCTTTCCACTATCCACGAACACGAGGAAGCTTATTTCCTGTCATTCAGTCCCTTAGAAAGTGGAATATTAGGTTATCAAGGCATCCGTGAAGCTGTGGCGTAGATCGCCTTTGGATTAGGGAGGATTTTGCTCCAACGTTGCTTTATTTCTCCAAGATGCTATCAACTACATTCCACCTTCCTCCAAGGTCACAAGAACTGCGTAATCAGTTAGTTCTATGTACTTTGAGTTGATCCAGGCAGCACTCTCAATCGAACGTGGCGTCTGATACTACTAAATACGGAGAACTCTTTCCCAGGAGCCTCTTGTGTGTGAACTTCAGAGGACAAGATCTTGCAATATGTATCTATAGTTAGATCCACATCAACTATTTCTCAAGTTCAAGGTATATTCAGATCTAACCGTGAAAACATGTATATCCCACGAAGGGCAGAAGTCCTACAATGTAAAATGGTTACAACAGTGGAAACAGCTGTCACTGCCTCACCTTATATTTAAACTTCACACTCCTTACCATGGAAATTGGTATGCTGGCGGCAAACTACCACCCTAACATGTTTCGCGGAAAGTCACTTTAAATACGCCCTGGAATGCATTGAGAACTGTCATGTAGCACCGTTACGATAATGATCAGGATCTTCTGAATCAAGACCCTTCACATTTAAGTATATAAACCAATGCCGATACAGTCCTTCTTCCTCATCACCATCATGATCAATTGCTTGTCTCTTCTGGTTACATGAACGTTTATGCATAGATTTGTACCCTGAGGGATCAATACGTCAATCTACATCTCATCTAGGACAAATGTTCCCACCACTCTTCTTACTCGGGATCCTTTCCTAATCATTGCCCTCTGCAATACTTGCCACGGGCACTGAACTTGTAAGCCGAGGTCAGTAGAACACCAATGGAATCATTCCTAAGTCTAACATCCATAGCTAGATGTCTCGACCGATCTTTTGGGCAACCTGACCCTCTTCTCTGAATACTCTGCTGCAGCCACCTGCAAAGCAAACTTCAATTCAACTGGAGGAACAAAAGTTGTTTGCGATCCAGGAATATGTCCGACCCTTGAAAACACAGACACGGAAATCATAGCCAGCTTTCATGGGTATGTATGTCCTAGTCGGAGAAAACCAGAACCGAATGGGCTAATTAATACGGCCATGTAGGCGTAATCCAGGCAACACAACTGGCTTCATCGCCCTTGATAGGACTCATCAAAAGATTGTTCTGTCTTTCCGTGGAAGCGAATATACAGGCAACTACATCAACGACATCGAGTTGCCGTCCCGGAACTCTGCTCTGACTGTTTCGCGCATCGAGGTTTTCTTTACGCCTGGGGCAATGTCTCAGACTATGTAATGCCAATAGTGAACGGTGCTGCTAAAGATCATCCAAACTAGCTGACTAGGAAATAGTATACGTTTGGCAGTCCTCAAGTCCGAAATCACAGTGTTGCCGAGTTCATCACCAATACAACTCTGGGGTTGAACTATCGAGTCACCCATTCGGATGACCCCCCAGAAACCTCGCAACGTCCAACCTAGTCAACAGAAATTGGCAATATAGCCAGTCTTCCCCTGAATACTGGATCACTTCGAACAACACCGCAAAAGTCACTCCCTCCGACATAGAGGTCATCGAGGGCATCGACAACAAGACAGGAAATCTTGGCCAAACTGGCTCTGATCTCCAAGTCCACAATTGGTATATCGGGAATATGACTGGGTGTAGTTGAAACGGCCAAGGTGGGAATTTGACGCTAATTGAGTTGCTGTGTATGTTGTGATAGTGAGAATTTTTAAGTAATGATATCAACTGATTATCAGATAGTTATTTATAATCTCAAAGTTAGACTTGCTAACCTTTATCAATCAGGAAAAATAAGATAATAAGAGCTTTGATCTTCGACATCTAAGGTTCTTACTATTCGGGTCCTAATTGAGTATATTATCCTCAATCTCTAGTTTAACCAGCTATATGAAGCGATGGCTGCGAGCTTCAATAAGGCCCCTATCAAGAATCACATGAAGGTATACATACAGCCCAGATTGCGCCGACTTTCTCCTCCCGAAAGATTGGCCCCATGTCGCTCACAGTAGTAAGATGCATGTACTCGGTACCTTGCAGCCTACTATACCCTTGTTGGAGGGCACCAAATGACCTGGGGGCCACGTTCAAACTCCCATGATCGTTCAGGGTAATCCCGTGTGCCTTATTCTAAAGGGAGTCAACTGGATGGGTTTGGGGGAATACGACAATCGAGCACATACAACTCGCCCAGGGGTTCAAGAAGTCTCTATCCACAATAGGAAGCTGGTAAATGGATCTTCCAACTTCGAGACTAACGTAATTGTGCACTGGCCAGCAAGCTTCGGGTGCATTCAAATCAGGCGAATTTTTGGGCCAGTCGATTATCTTTTGAATGCTATGAAGATCATACAGGGTGTGCTGGAGCACTACAGCATTAGAGCGTTTGATCATACATTCTTTCATGAAAGGGAAAGTTTTGGGACGAGAACTTCCAGGAGGCAGAAATTTCTAAGAGATTATCAAAATCCATATAATATTATAAGGAAATCAAAAAGAATCTAAAAGAACACCAAGCAATGCCACCTTTTCTTTCATGTACTAACAAGCCATTTTTCTTCATCTGACACCATTAGGGCTCTGGGCCTGGTCTTTCCTTTCTGATGCATCATACTCCATACAGGCCATAGCAGTTTCTATCTCCCACATAAATAAATCTATGAGAGCGTACTGTGGCTTACTCCTTATGGCCAAGCTGACTAGCTAGCGTCCACGGCTGTCAACAGCTTCTGCACTGCTCCGTGGCGAGTGAAGCTTCTTCCGTGCAGTAGTAGGAAGCTCCGACCATTTGGGGCTGCATCTACATGTGCAGCACGCCCATGAATGCGGTGTTTCAGTGTGGAATATGGGACTTCATATGGCAGCTGCAGCTGCTTTTATGCTTGATATTTGGCCATTTTCAATAGCTCTGGTTGCAAGCAAAATACGTCCTGAAATGTCCGATTACTTTGCGGATACTCCATACTTTTGTTTTTCGAGTCCCATCTTTTTGGCCCCTGCAGAAGATTACAGCCCGTTGCAGAACCCATGGCGTGATGTGATACTACTCCGTGCAGGGGGATAGACATGGTGCTTCTTGTCTTCATGACTATTATCTTCCCTGCCACATTTGATCGTCTGACGTTAGCCCCCGTTAACACGCAATCAACAGTCGAAGACAACACTTTCTACGTAGGAGACCTATATAGGTCATGGAGTAGGCCCAGAACCTACTCAGATCCCTCCTGGAGTTCACGTTTTCTTCAGTCTCCAACTAAGTTCATTCCCAATGTCGGAACACCCACTCCAGCAATTCGGCACTTGATCGATGTCTTCCTCTGCGGCCATGGCCACAGTGACCCCTGCCTATTTGGCGGAGGACCAGTCTGGAGGATTGTTTCCCACAGTGATAGCTGTTACGATTCTTGCCTTTCTAGCGATTCTGCTGCGACTGGCTTCAAGGTTCTACGCCTGCGCCAATTTATGGTGGGATGACTGGATGATTTGCATCGCAATGGTACGTTCCATCATGACTGAAGCCCAGTTCAAGGGCAATATAGAATGACGCGAGTTCAACAGGTTTTCGAAGTCGGACTCAGTGCTGGGATCCTCTACGCCGATAGACATCTACATGCAGGTCGCCATATCGAATTCCTTACGAGGAGGCTGTCGCGCTGGGCAAGGTAAAAGAGAAAACCGCAAATCATTCTCTAGCCGCGCATTGACTTGTAGAACTTATCGCAATACCCACAAACGGTTGTATTGACCAGTTTCTGCATAGAACCTGATAGCCGTCCAGGAAATATACTTCACCACGCAGACGATGATCAAGCTCTCTCTTCTCCTTCTCTACTATCGGGTCTTTTCCGTGCATGGCAAATTCCGGATCACGGCCTATGTCGCCGGGACGATCGTGATCGCATGGTGGCTGTCTTGCATCTTCCCTACCTTGTTCGCCTGTATACCGATCGAAGCGTTTTGGATCCCAACCATCCCGGACAAACGCTGTATCAACCTCCGCGCGTTTGGAATCGCAAACGGCACCTTCAACATGTTGACCGATATCATGGTGTTGACTCTGCCTATACCGATCGTGTGGTCGCTTCAACTCGCCTTGAAGAAGAAGCTTCTCCTGCTCAGCGCGTTTCTCGTCGGTACTTTGTATGTCGTCGCCATTTCCCCTCTTCTTCTTTACCTGGTTGACTTGCAAAAATCCAACAGAGCACACTAGTAATCCATTCGCTAACTCTTTCCCTTTTCCCAGCGTCTGCATCATCTCCATCGTCCGCCTAAGCTGCTTCCCCGGCTTTGACATCACCGACCCGAGTTTCGGCCTCGCGCGAATCTACCTCTGGACAAGCATCGAATCGTGCTGCGCAATCGTAGCTTCCTGTCTCCCCACCATCGGGCCGTTACTCATCGGCGTTCTGGGTCTGCAGATATCGCAATTCTCCAAGACCCAGTCTACGCGCGACAAACCAACCGAGAGCACCGGTGACCGCAACATCGGCAGCCCGAGCCGCAGACAGCGCGACTCGTCCGGCACGGGCAAATTCTATCGCTTGGACGAAGCGGATGAAGTCACGCTGAACGACACCGCCGCGTCGTCAGACCGGCTTTGGAGGCCGAGTAAGGCCGCCTTGTCGGACGTGCAGACGTCTGTGACGATTAATCAGACGCACGCAACGCCGGAGCAGCATCCCATGGCTGTATTTAAGCAGACGACGATTCGGCAGGAGGGGACGACTCAGGCGAATTTCGGCATGGGTACGACTGTATGAATAACGTTTCATGTTCGATGCTATGATTTGAAGCGTCTTCCTTCCTTCCTTTCTGCTTCTACTTCGTACACTTGCGGAGACCACTACTACTTTAACAAACAAAAAGTTGAGCGAAGGTGGAACAACCAGCCCCGAGTTCACTGCCATTGTTTCGTATATGTATATGTATATAGAGTCTGTGACATCCTGTCTCAATATCCCCATAGGATTTGTTTGAAAGAAATAAGATGACGACATGAATTGACGAGCTGACACCATTATTATTCTCGCAACAACGTTCAAAGCGCAGACTTCTGACCAAGTCGTCTAGTCTCTTTCCGTGAAAGCAAGACTGAAAATGGACAATTGGCCGTTTTCCTCCGAGAAACATTACTATAATTAATTAATGCAGGAATCTGGATTTGAGACCAATGCAAGTGTTTTGGGGGCCAAAAGTTTCTTAGTGAGTGTGCCGTTTGGGGTTCAGAGAGGATCCCAATGAGGGGCTCGCACAGACATGATTAAGGATAGACACAGATGAAAATCATGAAACTCGACAGGAGGTAGGAAGTATAGGTTTCATTTCCATGTTCTAGGCTACATTCATAGACTAGACTTGGGCCAATGCGGATCTAAACACGTTATTCGGATCGTATGCGCGCTTCAGCTCGACCAGCTCGTCATACTTCTCCCGATAAACCTGGCGCGCGTCCAAGCTTCCCGGCGGCACGAAGGGGAGATACACGGTCGGCAGGATATTGTCGGGGTTTGTTTTGAGCAAAGCGTCGCGGAACTCTGTTCCCCACTTGAGAGAGGTGTCGAGGTTCTCGGGGTTTGTCACCGTGGGCAGAATCTCAAGCATGTAATGGGCACTTCTCTCGGGGAAGATCGAGGCAGGATAGTTTCCCTCAATCGTTGCAGGGCCTCTCAGTTGGTGGATGCCGAACGCCGTCGCGTGATCGAAGGGCATCTTCTGCGCGTGCTCGGAAATCACGTCCACCACTTCGGGCGTCAGCTGGCGCAGGTTGAGACTGATGATCGGGCCGTAGCAGCGGGAGGCGACCAATGTCCCCGCCACTGTCAGCCAGTCTGCGACCGTGGTGGTGGTGACGGTGTGCATGGCTACGGGCGCGAGGGCGCAGATCTTGTCCAGCCAGAGTTGGCCAGTTTGGATATCCGACGAGGACCAGAGGAAGAGGAGACCAAACGCTCTCCCCGTGGGGGTGTTGACCACTGCTTGGTGAACTCCAAGAGCTGGGGGCAGGCCTTCTGCGAGCAGAGCCCGGTATCCATCGTTGTATTGTTTGATGGTGGCCGCGATATCTTCAGATTTGTAGAGGACCAATCCGCCGAAGGCCTAGACGAGGGAATCAGTGAATGCGGCCCGGGAAAAAGTAACGTATTCCAAATGTACCAGGAAATTGTTGCAGCTCCAAAAAAAGGGGGGAATTCCACGTACCTTTTCCAGAGGATATATCTTGATGGTCAATTCTACAATAACCCCAAATGTACCACCTCCGCCACGGAGGCCTTTCAGCAAACGCTCATCCGCATCCACAATCTCTCCATTAGCGTTGACGATCTTCGCGCCCAGGATCTGATCCGCCCCAAGCCCATAATTGGGGCTCAGAATCCCATATCCCCCATGCGTGGCCCATCCGACGTACCCCACCACGGGAATCGTCCCCGTGGCCGTTGCGAAGTTCTCCTTGCCTAGCTCGCTGGCAAGGTCTTGAATCAAGATGCCGCCCCCAATGCGAGCAGAATGGAATTCTTTGTCGATCTGGACATGCGCGATGTCACGCATGTCAATGGTGACGGCGTGACTGGCGAAGGACCGACTGAACATGTCGTGGCCGCCGGAGCGGACGGTGAACGGGATGGAGTTCGCGGTCAGGAGGGAGATGAGCTCCGCGACATTGTCCGCGGACTGGGGTCGGACTATCACAGCGGGCTGGATGGCATCGTCGATGATGTACGAGGAGCGCAGAGAGGGGTAATTGGGCGAAGAGGGAGTGGCGTGAGGGATGTCGGGCCGTGTAGAGAGAAACTCGTTCAACGCGGTGAAGTCGGGCTCTGCGAGACTCCCCATGATGGCTTCGTCGATGCTGCGATGTAGATGATCGATTTGAGAGAGGATAGTTGTTGTTGTTCGGACAAGTCCCTCTGTTGTCGAGGACATGACGGGTTATAAATAGATGCCTAGATGGCGTCTACGCAAACACTGTACGCTCGTTCAAGAGCACAAGCTCCATGTGCACTAGAGTGCTGACCAACATCATTTGGAAGAGACCAGTCCGTCCTTGACTTGCTTAGCGCAGACAGAGTTGACCTATTGCGTTACATCTCGAGGTTGGTGTGCTGAAAGTTACGTAGTGGTAAGATTTAGAGATTTGACTACCTAACTTAGAGAACATTCGTTAAGAGCTGAGCATGACTGAAGATACTGTCCATTAATAATAAGGGGCTCGCCTGTAACACGATCCTTACGTGGCCTCGATGTTACTAAAGGCGTATCCCTCTTCAGTTGGAAAAGCAGATACAACCTCCGTTACTCCAGACATCGCTGCTCATCCATGATTGCGTGGATACAAGTGTGCTCAAACCATGGCTATAAGCCTAATAAGACGGAGGTAGTGAGATAATCCATATTAGATTATCCTGTTAGATACCGTAGGTAGATAGATTGTATGATATAACATAATACTAGTATTCTGGTTGCATTATGCATCTTTAATTTATAGCATCAGAGGAGAATTTAGAGTTAAAAGTTCTCTGTCAGAGTAGATTTAGTAGTTATAAAGAAGGCATTCCACGTTGCACAGTGTACTAAAAGAAGTAGAATATCAAAAACCTGAATGGTTACAATCTGCCCTGTACCCTGATCAACGTAGACTTCACTCAATGCTGCAGCCTATACCCATGAAATAAGACTGCTGCCTTTTTTGATCTTCCCCTCTACATCCTTAGAATGACCAAATGATGCAGGAATTGCCATTATCAATTCAGTATAAACTGGTCCAACTGCTGGATAGACCATTGCGCTCAAACTGACCAATCACCATCACCCATTCAACTTCTTCCCATACCTTATGGTATTTTCACAGCTGTCCATGATTTAAAGCCAATACCCTATATAATTTACAGTGTCCATCCTTCTTCTTTCTCTATCAGCTTATAATCCAACATGCTGGCATAGATATTCACGGAGCCCTACTCAATAATCTGTACTTTATACCTCCAAGCCACCAAACCAACTCACATACATCCCAGTCAAGCACAGAACAACTCACCGAGAAAAAGAAAAATTGAATCCGCCAAAATGGCCATCTCTCCATTCCAAGAACGCGTCTACTCCCTCCTCCTACAAGTCCCTCCCGGCCGCGTCACCACCTACGGCGCCCTCGCTCGCGCGCTTCATACGTCTCCCCGCGCAGTCGGCAACGCGCTTCGCAACAATCCAAACGCTCCAATCATCCCCTGCCATCGATGCGTAGCCAGCAGCGGCTATGTGAATGGATACGACGGCGAGATCATCCAGAAGACCACTTTCAAGCGGGTGAATGGCGCGACGGTCACGGGGAAGTCACACTACTCTCGACCTAAGGGCGGAAAAAAGAAGAGGCTGATGACGTCGATGTCGTGTTCTTCAGAGCAGAAGCGCAAAACGAGTCCGCCGTCTGGGATCAATGTCCAGAAGAAGATTGCATTGCTGAAGAAGGAGGGAGTGGAATTCGATGAGAAGGGCATGTTGGTGAATCGGGAGGACGTGTTGTATGATGGGCCGTGGGATATCAGTGTGCGCAGGATGCCGGATTCGGTATCGAATTGATGTTATGGCAGATTCTTGATGAAGAGTAGGGCCACTGCTATGTAATGTAATGGACAGGGTTCCAATGTTGGCATTTCAGAATTCCTCCAGAAGAATCGAATGTGAGGGAGGTGGGTGTTTCCTTGTTGTGTAGGTAGAGAGAGTAGTTTTGAACAAATAACATCAAGGAGGCCAGCAGGCGTGATTTCGCTTTCCATCTGTAATTTGCTGCTTCTCCCCAGAGGAATCAAATCGAGCGTGTGAGATGCACTGTCTCAGCCATATCCTGCCAGAGGCTAACTGGTACCTGATAGCAGACCATAGACACTATCCCACAATGATGGTTAAAGAACTATTCTGGAGCCTCTCGGAGGCATTCGTGTATAACTGAACAGAGAATCAATGCAGAATCTACAATAATAAAGTTGAAAAAGAGAGTAAAATCAGATTTCAAATGACGAGACGCGATATTAGTGGATCAACCACAAAACAGACTTGAGCAGCGACGACACAATCAAAACACAAGAAACGCTTGCACACTGAGAAATATCAATCCCAAAAACTCCACAAATGCATTGGAGCAGGGATCGGAGTATATCCTCCCCCTCCTCCCACAAAAGAACACACATTTTCCACATCAGCTTCGTACAGTCCGTAAAGGCGTCACACGTACCACGGTCCACGTGGTTCTCAATGCATACCCAGGAAAGTGACAAGAAAAAAAAGGGAGTACAGTTCGCACATGGTTCATGATGACAATTCCCTTCTTCGCGAACTCCCGACGCCAGGCCCTGGAGACGAAGAATCAAACCCCGAGTCGACTGAGAAAGGGGACTTGCCCGTCGTTCCTCAGACGACCCTCCCGGTAAGAACTGCCGTCGCAATCTTTCCATGAGCTCCATTCTCAGTCATGCTCCCCTGGGGCAGTCGTCGAAGCAGGTAGGATGTTGTGTGTCAAACCGGTGATGCATACATAGACCATGCCAATCGCTCTGGCAAGCTCAAGTTGTAGCTTTTAGGATATGAAGCGTCGAATTCGATATTAGTGAATGATTTTGAGCGGGAATAGTATAGGCGCAGGGCGGACGATAAAGGCAGACGGCATGTATTGTACAGTCGGGCAATAGAAGGAAAACGGGAAGTCTGCCGGCAGGCTTCCCAATCTCTTGAGATAGCAACACGGTCAATGGGTATTCCGGTCCACAGAAGACGGATCAATCGTGCTATGGTAAGGCGTCCAGCGCAATCCCGGTCTCAGAACGAATCCTCCAGGCAAGTTCCAAGCGATCGATTGCCTTGTTATCTTGGTGGAATGGCTCGATATAGAGAATCTGGCAGCTTCGGTTCAACCGGCTGCCGCTTCCCCTACCGAAAGGAGCCCTTGATATTCGAATATCCCGATTCAGGGGATCGCGTAGCCGCGCCGCGAAGAGTGCTTTGGGCATGCGTATCCGACTAGGACTGTTTTCTCCTGGACAGTATGGCCGCGCTGGCCGTACGCTTCACACGGATCGACCGCATGTTGGAAGTAAAGGCAGCCACAAACTGAATAACGCTCAACCAGCTGATAGCACATTGTGAACAGTTCCCGAGACAAATGGAGATGGACGGCACGCAAACCCAAAGGGACCCTTTAGTCTATGATCGAACAACAGGAACGACGACGACGCTTTTCTTTTGATTACCAAAACGTAGGTAAATTGAGCAACGAAGCCTGACTTGCAAAACTCAGGATGTCAACGAGAGACTCGGAAGGAAGCAGGAACAGGTGTATCTATAAATCGAAACGACAACGAGAAGCAAACTAAGAGACCTGACTCGGCTGTTTTAAAGAACGTTGATGAGGGAAAGTTAGCAGCATGAGCGAAGGGCCGACTTCTTTATAATGGACGCTTTAGGCGTCCGAGGACCATTGCTAAGGTAAGAACAAGCCAGGGTCCAGCCGAAGTACGAAGAAACCCTAGCAAGGAAGATCATGCATGTCGAGAATATGCATGTATCTGTTCGAAATAGAAGCAAGAACGCTCGGCTCGCATATGCAAGGCATCCAGCGGGACCAGCAGCAGCAGCAGCATTGTTCGTCAACCACGATGTTCCAAGAACGTGATACAATCCCGGCCATACCGTATTGGTTCGCTTTGGAGCAAGGTGAAACGTAAGAGTCAGAGCCGAGGTGACGGAGATGAGTAATGGGCACTATGTGCACGCTGCACAGCCATCTGCCTGGACTGAATTGGTGGCTTCACGGACAAGACCGAACCACTAGCGGCGTGTTGCGGATGACAGCTGATGAGGATTCCCAAGATGGAATCGGGGAACTTCCGTTCCTTGGAAGCTCTTGGGCCGCTAGTTAGTGGCCACCCACCGCGCTGGGACCGCTCGAACCCAAGATTGCGGGCGTGTAGCTGGAGAGTGCAGAAACATTGGCAATACTGACGGGTATGCTCTTCTCAGCTTCGGTTGGCGAACTTGCGATACCACGACGCTGGGCCGGGCCAACTGACAGGGACCGTTTTGCTACTCACAGATAGATTGATAATCCTCATTTTTCATTTGGCCGTAATTAAGGGGAAAGACGCTTTTCCCTGAGGACACGTTGCCCAACACGAACGACTGACAGTTCGGATGAGCTCAATAGGCCGAGCAGTAAAATTTGGAATAAAGTCTGTGTTCCTTGGAGCTAGGTCATTGTAGAGCACTACAAGTCTGTGTACAAAATTAGCGGAGGATGATGCAGCTAAAGACGGACAACGCCGATCATGGATGTGTCAGCTCAAAAAGATCTTACAGTGGACAGGAACCATGATACGAAGCCCCACAGGATCTGGTCATCCTGAGTCATCTTCAAAGTGTAACTAAGTTATTCCTGAGTGGCTGTGGCTGGTGAGACAGAAACCAGGCAAGAGCCCAGAAAATTGGTTTCCTGAAGTCGATGATAGTGGCATTGTACGAGACAAGATTCCTTTTTCGTTGCATTATTTGCAGTTGTATTGCATCTCTCGCCAAACGCGCTGTGATCAGTTCTTTTTCTCCCCCCAAGAACTTGAATCATTATCACCTCCGGTTCAGCTGGCATTGTGCTTTGCTCTTTGTGGGGTTCTGGGCCGAAAGCATGACGAGGCCCCTAATGCGAGTCAACAGTCCACCCTCTCTTCAGCAGCGAAGCAACGGAAAGCGTTGATTCTGGGCAATTCTTTCGAAGTGCAGAAAAGCCTCGAGCCGCATTGCAGCTGCAGGCACCAATCAGCCGAGACTCATTATTGAGATTTGATGACATCGCTTTGAAAGAGCGTTTCCCGGTCTAATTCAATCACAGAGGAAAGACATTACCGTCTGTTCCAGCGTATCGGTAATCACAGGCGGGAAGCCTCTAGGCCACTTCCTCGACAGCAAGTCAGCCTGTTGGGGCGCCTGGAGTCAGACTTTCAGCCTGGGCGAGCCATCTCTCAGGCTAGCAATTTAGAGCCAACACGGACAGTTTAGCAATCAGCACGGTGGACTCCAGCCACAGTTCGTCGGAAATGGGCGAGAGGAATCGACAGGAAGGAAAATGATTACGTGATTGACAGATTGTCCTCCATAAGAAGAGGCTGGTGCTTAAGAGAACAAGCAGAAGCAGAAGTGGACGTGAGATCTGTCGGTGAGCGAGCGCCAGTCACGAGTCTCAGCCCTGCCAAAACAGCCGCACCACAAGCTCAACTGGCGGTGAATCTGCTGCTCTTCTCTTCGTCCTGCTTTACCGCTACTATTCCTCATCTACTACTAATTATGTACACTATCACATTATACGAACTGTCTGACTCAGTCGCACTCACGATACCTCCTGGCCTCGCAAGACCCCAATATTGGGAAGCTGTTCTGCAGCGTTGGCTTCTCTCGGTTGCTGGGGTTCAGTTCAGCCTCACTCATCCTTGCAGAGATACGCCTCTAGAAGATTGGCTCCGGGATTTGTGACCATTCTTCATGAATATCTGACTCCGTCAGTAAGTACTGGCCTGATTCCAGAAGGCCTTGTACTACTATCGTTTCGATGATGCATGAGACTAGCCCAGTGATTGCGCAAGATGAATCACGAACTACAATCCCTGATGAGGGCCTGAAGTCGGGACGTGCCATGATTAGTAGCCACTCTCGTGTCTTGCTTAATTACCCCGGGTATAGGTTTGAATCGAACGTCGATAGTCCTGCAGCCTCTCTGGCTAACCACCGACTGACCGAGTCTGGTCCTGGTCCTGGTCCCGGGCCCGAAATAGCTATGATCTATGCAAAGCAACTTTGCAGCTGGCAACTCGGGCTCAAAAGACCCCTTAGCCAAGAGGAAAACAACCCTTGCTGAACTCCATCTCGAAACAAGGCAGAAACTATTAACTAGATCCCTGCTGAAGCAAGGGCTAGGGCTGTCTACACGACATACTTTTGTGCGAGAGGCAATGTTATCCGGTAGGTACCAGCATCTGTTTCTTCTCTGGGAGATTCACCAGATATGTATGGCCAATTGATGGGCCTTTCACTGGTCAGGTATTATCCCAAGCAATCTACAGAATCAATACAGTTGAAGTTGGGCTGTTTTCACAAGCTACATCGGCATGGTGTTGAAGGTGTAGATGAAGGCATTTGCCAGCCATGATAGAACCGTTGCGGAAACATGATTCGAGATCTCAAGATTCATTTCTTTTTTTTGCAGGTGTTGCGAAGGCCAGGTTTATGAGGTTTTCCTCTATGGAAACATATATGATAACATACATACACGAGGTTGAGATTCCATCCCATCCCGCAACAAAACAGCAGATGGGCTCGAAAAAATACACATACACATCCACATCCACACAACATAGATTAAAGAACTGCGAATATAATGTTTTTTTGTGCCAGCCGTTCGCCTGTCCCTAATGAAAATCAGACCGAACCAAGCGCCCCGAAACTCAAACCCCTCGCCAATCCCAGTCTCAGAATCCGTAGAACGTCCTCGCCCTTGGCATCCTCGGGCAACCCAGCGCGCCAATCCCAACCTCTTTCACGGGAAGCTTCCTTCTTGTCAATATCACCTGGATGCGGGACTAAAACGCCCGAACTACCTGCAGAGCCGGATCCCGAAGCCGATCGAGTTCGCGCAGACTCGAGCATCTCACTGCCGATCAAAGAGAAGGTGCTTGAACCGGTGAGACCGGAGACGGACTTCTTAAGCAATGCGCGTGGCGACGGAGGCAGAAGCAGAGAACTGGATCCAGATCTGTCTGCGGCATCCGCGTGGGCGGTAGAGGAATGGAAGGAGTTCAAGGTCGCGCGGAAGCATGCTTCGCATTGAGCGAAGACTCGAGGAGTGACGGTCTCAAGATCCTCGATTGCGGAGAGAATGGTGAATTGTTGGGCTACGGAGAGAATAGATGCGGGTTCTTTCCCAGACATTTCGTTAGCATGGCGCCGTGCGATAGCAAACTTGGGATGAAGAAACTCACGATCAATGAAAGCCAATGCTTCTCCTAGAAGCGTCAACAATCCGTCCACCTGCACGGCAGAATCCCGATCCGGATCGTAGAGACCACCGTAGATGCTGTCCGAGGCACTGCCAATAACGGCAACCAAGGCCCGCGCCGCGGCCCGTCGCCGGGCCAGGGGCTTGTAACGGGGCTTCTCGCCATCCTTCAGCCCGACAACTTCATCTCGAATCTCGTAGAACCGGCGGAGAGTCGCGTAGCCGCTGAGGTAGAACTGAAGAATCCGCGCAGCTTCCTCGTCCAGAGCCGCAATAGACGACAGACAAGCCTTCGGCTCCGTAATGAGCGAGCGAAGCTGTTCATCAAGATCCGCGTTCGCGGGGAATGCTCGTGACTGGACGAGGCTGTACGAGATGAGCAAGTCGACGACAGTTTTGACCTTGCGTCTGTTGTGTGCGCGCGCGTAGCAGACAAGCAAAATCCCGTACTCTTCGGATTTCGAGGCAAGAAGGTCGCCGTATCGCTAGCAAACAATCAGTATCCGGGGGTTGATAAAAGGTTGCACACAATGATCACTCACTTCAGATACTCTTCTGCCCTCTTGGTCCAGCCCAAGCTCCGTGCACAACAGCACCACCTTGTCCATTTGTTCGGCGGTGTCGAGCGGGATCTTCTCGAGTAACTCGGCAACGTTCTTTTGCATCTTCTCCGCATCGTCCAACCGACTGAGAACTTCTAGTGCGATCTCCCAGCCATTCCTAACACCAGATGCATTTTCTATCAAAGGTCGAGCAAATAGCCCGGTGGCATAAGCTGTCAGAATGTCGTCCTTCTGAAGACCGTCATTCGGAGCATCGCCATCTTGGCCGTAGGAAAGAACCATTAGATCATTCTCACTCAGAAGATTTGACAGTGGCTTGGTACCGGCTGCCGACTTGAGCCAGCCTCCAGCAGCGGCGACCTCGGCGACGGCAGACACGACACAAAGCGACCATGTCTGGAGCAGTTCTAGAACTCCCTCCACATTTCCCTCAAAGACAGATGCCAGTGCGACCTCGAGGCTGCTCAGTGAATTAAGACGGAAACTGCCCTCGAGACGCTGATCGGTCACACTGCTGAAAGCCACTGAAAGCCGCTGAAGATAAGCTTCTCCCGGCCTGCTATCGACAGGGCGTGAACCCTGCAATTTCGAATTGCGGGATCGCGAAAAGCCGTGGCTAGCGGTGCTAGCACCAAATTCATTACTTTCACCCATAACTTCGGTATCGTCATTGCCGTCCCACCAGGCTGTTAAAGCTACAGTTGCTTCAACCCAATCTTGCGCATGAGCTGTGATAGCCTGCTTATCACCGAGCAATATGAGATAGAGAGCCTTGAGACTCTGATAAATGCTCCACGGCACACGGCTTTCGGCCATGCGTGCGGACTGGGTAAATGAAAAATCGCTCTTGGCAGCATTCGATGTCAAGCCAAAATTGATGGCCCGAAACCGATTCTCTCTCACAGGCTCGGAAGGCAGCGGTTCCTCGCCCTCAGCGAATTCTTCCAGATCCGTCACTGCAGCATGAATGCGTCTCCTGTACAATGCCCATTCGTCGCCCTTGATGTCCCAATCGTCATTCTGAACACCGGGACACGACTCGAGTTGTTGCCGAGCCTTGTTGATGCATCTCTGGATGTTCTGCAACTGTACGCCTCGGTAACCAGCTTGCGGTAGTCCGTCTTCCAGCGCAGATCTTGCATAGTTGAAATCTGCAGATTGAAGGATCTCTGCAACTTCACGAAGCCGACCTCGCAAAACAGCGGCATGGATAAGTTCCCAGAAGTTCGAGGAAGCAGTCGGGTTGGGTTCAACTTCCCTCAAAGCCAGGAGATCAGCCGACTGAGGAACGTGATTGGTGTTGATCCAGTCCAAGAGGACCTTGGGTATCGGTTCCAGTGTGTCAGCTTCTAAGCTAGTTCGCACAAGACTGTGAGGCGCCGCGCGAAATGAAGGGTTAGATACAGTAGAAATAGGAGGATGATGGAGTTGAAGAATCAAGGAGCCCACGAAGCTCGCTTTCACAAAGTTCGGCGCGTCGTCCCCCGGTCCGATGTTGGCCCCAGCACCGTATGGTCGAGCGATTCCACTTCTATCCGCACTGGAACCCCAGATGGCGGTGAGATTGTGCGATACTTCAGACAAGGTCATGCTGAAATCGACATCCGTGTATTCCATTCGCCGTGCATCATCATACATCCGACAGATTTCGTCTTCGGTATTGATGATCACGTCGCTCGGCTCGTTGACCGTGGCGATGCGCGACCGCGACGCCAGATCCCGCGCAATGGCGGGCAGTGCCGAGTCCTTCTTGGAAGACAATTTCGACTTCCACGCAGGCGACCGAGTTGCCCATCGTTCATCGAGTTTGGGCCGTTTCGCGTTGTTCGGGTTCGAGTAGATCGACTTTCGCTGGCCGAGCGCAGGGGGCTGAGGTTTCGGGTGTCCTAGATACGAATCCAGTAAACTCAAGCCGTGGCTGGGTTCTTTTCCTGTCCCTTCCACACCCGTACCGTCTTCGTCCTCATGACCCTCCGCGTCCATGTCCTGGTCCTCCTCAACCTCTTCTTCAACGTCCTCGCTCATTTGCGACCGGGAAAACCCATTTGAGATACCGAAATTCGTCGATTCTCCGAATCTGCTGCCATTCGTCGCGCCAAAGAGGGACTGTGACGCTGTGAAAGGCTTGGCCGCAGTGTCCGGTTTCTTATGTGGCACCGGATAATTGGAGGAGGCGACGGAGGACCCGAAGATGCTGTCATTGCCGAAACCGCCAGATTTGGTGAAAAGGGAGTCGCCAAAGTTCAGTTTGGATCTGGGTCCAGCCTGAGAGCTGCCGTATACCGTAGATGGCGGAGGGTCTTGCGGAGTGAAGGAGGGTGCAGAGGATGGGGGCGCCCCGGCGGGAGTCGTAGAGACATTGCTGAAGAAGCTGCGAGATTTGCCCGGAGTCGAAGGGGGACTCGAGTCCAGAGGGACTTTGAACGTCATCCTGCAGTGCAGAGCAGAAAAGTGTGGTGGGTGTCTTGGATCAGGAGGTGGTGGTTAAAGAGACAACTGTAAACAGCGTCTATTTCAAATGAAAAAGACGAGTCGCGACTGAAGCTTCAAGCTCCAGGAAACAGCCAGGAGCAACTGTTCATGCGAAAGAAATAAGCACCAGCAACTGAACAAGAGAAGGAATGAAAGGCGTTGTCATGAAATCATTATGTCCAGCTGAGACTCGTCGTCGCAAAGGCCTTTTGTCAAGTTCATTCACTCGTCTTTCATGCTGTTTTCCTTTCCTGGACAACGCGCCTGTTGTCCGCTAAGTCATGTGACATCACCTGACTTGCTGACCTAGGTCAATATTAGTCATCCAGGTCACATGATGTGCATAACCCTAGGTTGTTTTCAGCTTCGAGTCGTCATTGTCGTTCTGGCAATTGCTCGCCATCTGGGCACCGAGCAAACCAGTAGCGTGGATAGAATGATGGATTCGATGAATGGATGTTAATTTGCATTTCAATAAGATAACTTTACTTTAAGATTTCCAGGCCTTCTAGTACAGTCTATTAACTAGGGTGCAAACCACCTTCATCGTTGAACTCTGTTCATGAGTCATACATATAGTACTACTTGCACTATCCAAACCTCACCACTTTCTGTGTAGTATATCAAATAAATTATGTTGTGTCCTTGTCTATAAAAGCATGCATTTGTAGAGAAGGAGGTGTGAGGCTGGAAGAGTAATTGTATGTATACCAGTACCCAGGCTTCTGGTGAGTGTTTCCAGTAGTTACTGTTGCTCATATATACACACATATACAACTTTTTTGCGGCTCGAATTCCTTGCCTACCATCATATGTCTCCCAAAAAAGATGCTTCGAGAAGATACTATTAATAGGCTCATCAAAAAAGTAGTATGTGTAGGATAAAGAGGATGCGAAGAAGCAGTAATTTACACTAATTTACATTGTTCACATAGCGAAGACGAAGAAAGCACTCGATAGTCATTTACCAAACACGGATGCAGTGTTCTCAGAGTCTAATGGGCCCCAAAGACCGGCGAATTGACCTCAATTCAATTCATATACTGTATGTATACATATATAAATAGCGGGAATCGTCTTCCTATAGCAAGAATATCCCCGAATGTGAATCGTGGAATAGAACCACTCCCAATCACGTCAGCCAATTAGTGTTCACTGTCAACCATGTGCCGATGTCGTCTATGAGCGTTTTGATTGAGAGAGCATTTGCCTTGGCGACCTGTGCCCCGTATTTGGAAACGGCAGCAGCCGAGTTCCAATAGTTCTGCTCTTGTTGCAAGAGCGGCGTGACCCAGTTCTTCGCGTTGGACACCATAAACGAGAAATGAGCGGTGGCGAACTCAACCCACGCCTGTTGCACATCATAGGAGATGCCGGCGTTGTTCTGGAGCACAGAGCTGACCTGTGCACAGACGGATTTCGTGTTGGTGTACACGTAGGTCATTGCCGCCTGGGCCTGGGGCGTATTGAGGTAGTCAAATACAGCGCGGAAGCGCAGCAGCGTCCCCAGGCGGGTGGCGGGAGACATTTTGTCCCAATTGGTGCTAGACACGATGTTCGCTGCTCCTTGCCTGGAGGAGGGGGGAAAAATTAGCAATCAGTGTCTTGCTGTATGTGTGTGGGAAGAATTCTCAAGTGGATAGCATGACGCGTTCGCTTTCACCAAATCTGGCACAGTTTTGAGACTTACCATATAGTAGCTTTAAGACTGTTGGTCTGGGAATCCAGGACCAGCAGATTGGTGGAATCGCTGTTAGTTCCCAGGATAGCATAGAATGTCTGATAGACTATCGATGAGAACTTGGGCGGGTTCGAGATCAGCGAGCTCCATGCCTGATAGAAGGTCGCCGTCGCCGGGTTGCTGGTGTCGAACGGGGTCCAAGGCAGGACACCGGTGCTGAGAGCGGCTCCTCCGGGCTTGATGCCGTCCAACATGGACTGGAAGAAAGTCTTGACGGTCTGCTGCTCCCACACGTGCTCCGCCACATATTTCAGGGTGGACCCCTGCAGCGAGGCGATTTGCTTGAGCGTGGCCCCGCAGGTTTTGGGGTCCAGCTGAAAGATGGCCGTGCCCAAGGTGTTGACCAGGTATACCACATTGCGGTAGGGGGTGCTTGTCAGCTGGGCTGTGACCTTGTTTCGGCTGCTCCCAGGCCGATTCTTGCATACTTTGGACGTGCGGGCAGCGCCTCGCTTGACCAAGGGGTATGAGCGTTTGAGACCATGCTCATAGAGCAAATCGTGCAGATCGTCAGGATCATATTCATGGCGTCGTCGCAAGAGGTGTCGTAGCTCCTCGTCCTCAGCAAGGGAACGTTTTAACTCATCGTAAGACCTGATTCCAAAATCATCAATATCAACTACTGATTCAAGTGGGGAAAACCATGGACTTACACAGTGTCACTGGGGTCTCCGGAATTGGGAACACCGCCGATGTAGCAATCCTCCTCCCAAGCAAACAGTTCCAGTTCGGTGAGGGTATCGAGTGGATCCTCTGGCTCGGGCTGGTCCGATTCGAGTAAGATACCCTCAGGAATCTCGCAGATGTCAGGGTCCGGAATCGGCACTGGATTGGTGCTAGCTACGGGGTTATCACAACAGTAGAACGCCGTGGTACCTAAGTAGCAGCTCGAAGCGTCGGCAGCAATGGGAGATTGCCCGTTGGGACAGGTTCCGGAGCATTGGTGGTCGGCTATGGGCACCGCACGGCCCCACTGCAGAGGAGGCCAATATGAGTAGTTTTGCCCGTTGTCTACCCAGTTGCAGTTGCTGAACGGTGCGGGATCCGGGCAGCAGAAGCTCTTGTATCCCTGGTAGGCGCCGCAGTATTCCTCGCCCCCAGCGCCATCCTTGTCCGCGGTCAATGCCGTCAGCCCGGATGGGCACGATGCCTGTCCCAGATTTCCCGAAAACGCTGTGCAGAAGGGAGCAGAGCCGGACCACTGACACTGGCTGAAGTCGTAATCTGTGCTGGTCAAGGTGCAGCACAGGTTTTTATGATTGAACCAGCAGGAGGAGCCTGTACCACTCATGTCGGATGCAACAGCGACTTCTCCAGACAGGCATCCTGCATGTTCGCATAAGGGTGCGGTGCCTCGCCAGGTACAAGTCGGCATATTGTCAGACGGGCAGCAGAAATTGCGCTGCTGACCATTGGGGCACCCCGTGTAAATGGCCGCATTTCCACGGCCTCCACCGCCGTCGCTACGCTGTGCAGGAGAAGTGCCTTTTGGACAGGTTCCGCCCCCTACGCCGCAGTCACCCCACACACATTGCGTCAAGGCCGACTGGATATTCGACACCACGGCTGCCTTTGTGAGATCTCGGCCGACGACCGTACCCAGGGCGCTGGCCGCGGTTCCATTGGCATCATCCGATGAGGCCGCCCAGACAAGGACGCCTCCCAGACACTTGGAGTTGGCATAGTCCACTTTCATCTTCAAGGTCTCGGTATCATCGTACGAGACCCATTGGTTGGAGTCCCAGACGACAATCTTGACGGCCGCGTCCTGGTCCAACGTGACGGTGGCATTATTGTTTGCGATGACATCTTCGATCTCAGGATAGATCAGGGTGCCGGAACTTTGGGAACATGATCCTGGGTTGCCACCGGCGCTAAAGGGGCATCCGGGAGCTGTGCAGGACGGATCAGACAGGGTGAACGAGCGGCCATAGAATCCAAGGCCCATGTTAACCTTTTTCGGATCGATGTTGTTTCTCCAGAGCAGGTCCAAGGCCTGGTCGATCTCCGTGAGGTTCGTGTGGGCATATACATAGGGTCCTGGCAACGAAAGGCATTGGTCAGCGTCTCCAGAACCACATGGACCTGGTTGTCCCTCAGCGGCGAGTGTGGGACTTACCAATATAGGGATCAGTTCCATCCCACACTCCGTGAAGATCGTAGGTCATGATGTTGAACCAGTCGATGTACGGCTCAATGGAGACGATATCAAAGTGCTGCATGTACCAATAACTGGAAGGCAGCGTGATGGATAAGCCGTAATTGTGACCCGAGGATGCTGAGTGAGGATGACCGTCAGCGCCTCCCGGGACCATGACAAGAGACGAAGCGGGGGATCGTTAGCGAGACTGGTTGATACATACCCAAAGCACTGTTGAGGTTCTTGAGGAATTGTGGGTAATTGGCAAAATCCGCCGGCGAACCCGATCGGTCTGGTGCCACCGGATATTCCCAATCGATATCAACCCCGTCGAAGCTGTAGCTGCTGAGCAATTGCAGCAAGGACTTGAAGAAGGCCGACTGTGCCGACGAGGAAGCCGCCAAGTTCGAGAAGGCTTTGGCTGTGGGTTGATCCGGATCGTTCATCGACCAGCCGCCGATAGATATCCAGACCTGCAAGCCTGGGTTCAGCTGTTTGAGAGCTGCCAACCTTTGCATCATTTCGGGATCTGTGTCCGACATGGGAGCCACTTCAAAAGTGGTCGGATCGACGTAGGCAAAGGCATAGTTCACGTGGGCTATGTCGGGGAACTGAGCATGACTGATACCATACCTCCAGGGCTGTAGCCGCATTGAACTTACTGTAAACCATGTAGGGGATGTCCTCCGGATACATGCCGTCACACGGTCTCGTCGAGGACCAGCCTTCATAGTAGCCCACGATCCTCTGGTTGATGCTGGACCCGGAGCACGAGGGGGACTTGACGGTGGCATTCCCACAGAAATCCTGTGTCGTGCCACAGAACCCATACTGGCTGCAACACACATTCAACGGACATCCTTCGGCGGCGGACCATTCTGGTCCCCAGCCCGCATCGCACTCCGATTTTGCATCACAGGACGAGGTGCAGTTTCCCTGTCCACAGAAACTTGGTCCGAAACCACTGCCAGTCGTGTCAGCTGAGCCAGGGGAAGAGACAACAGGGACAAGATGAGAATGAGTGGCACTTACCAGTAGCCAGAGTTCGAGCAACAACCAACCTCGCAGGGCTGAGAGGCAGAGCAGGTGTACGATTGGGACGATACAAACGTCCATAGACAGGCAGTGGCCAGCAGCAGGAAAGGCCACTGACCAGCCATGTTGAGACAGGGGAGATGACTGATGAGCGTCTTGCTCTGCATCCAAGAATGATTCCATCCAAAAGGGAGAGAGGTTGGAAGAACCGTCCGCTTAAGAGCTTGCCCTCGCTTCCCTCCGAGAATCTGCGAATCAATGGATCGGACCCAGATGCAACCCTCTCAGCCAAAAGGGGTACCTGATCCATGGCGTATTCCTCCGTGCCGGCGACACGCTATTACTTTTGCCGCTGGGAATAATCACGCACGCCATTGTGGCCCGACGTATCCGCTTCGACGGCCAGAACGGAGCATGAGGACGGAAAAAGCAGGCTTTCTTGAGATGGAGCTCATGTGGAAGATTCGTGAACTGCTCGAATAGGCAAGTCGGAAACTACATTCGCCCACGAGGCCATGGCTGGACCGCTTCGACCAGGGGCAAGTTGGGGCAAGTTGGGGCAAGTTGGTTGGAGGCCCCAGTCACCTGTTCGCATGCCGAGGACACGTGCCCCTGAGCAGCCATTCCCCCCGAACTGAGGCAACCCCCTTTTTTTCCTCACCAAGACTTGTCTCCGCGGAAAGGATCGGAGTCTGTGCTGTGTGGGAGTAGCTAATTCATCGAAACGACATGGAGAACGAGCGATTGTGTTCTCACGATCTGAATCCGAGGTGGATACAATGGACTACTAATTTTAATTTAGTCGGCGTTATCATTATAATTAATTATAATTAGCGCCTCCACACAGTTCGTGCTCATTAATTAGCGTGTGCGAAAGGCTTCAGGGCGTCGGATCCCGCCAATCCAATCCTTCACGGCCTTTCGCTTAACTCAAAGGAGCACCTTGGGCCGGGCCAGACCACCACAAGCTTCTCAGGGCAGCGATCTGGCACCGTCGCTCAAACGGCGAAACCTCAGGATTCGAACGAGTGTCCATGTCTCTGCGGTCAGTGTAGCTGTACGGAGGCATCTAGATCCTGTTCTCTTGCGTGCCATCAGACTTCGTTCAGGGACCAAGGAGTGGTCCAAACACCAGGTAATCTCCACAGAAAGGCACGAGGGACGCAGGATTCATAGGAGATTGGCTCAAGGATACTAAGAATGGCTTGGACTTCACCCTAGTCAACTGGTGCCGATGTATCCGCTCGGCACTTGCGCAGGAACACTGTAGGTACCGCCGTCGACGATGATCCATTCAACGGGAGGCCGTATCGGACAAACCATGTAAAAGTGGGCCTGGGACGGAACTGGGATGGACTGATTCCTTTCCCCTGCATCGTTATTCTTATTATCGTTGACTTGGAACGATGTGTGGACGGGCAAGACTGTGCTTCGGTTTCCAGTCTTGTTGGCAGCACCTTCATCGACAACCTTCTTGATCTCGACATCAGGAGCGAGGCGTGTGTGCTGTACCTGTACTGCGATGCCTTCCCGACAGCTCCTTCTGGCAGCGCTTCTCCCAGCTCTTGCGCTGGGAGATAGCTACTTCTGGCCCAACAACACGTTCCAGCCGGACAACGTGATCAGCGCTGGCTGCGCGACCGCGCTCCAGCTCTCGATCGACTGTCAACCGGACTTCATCACCTACGCCACGGCGGACAGCTTCTTTCCCGTCGACAATGTCACTTATCTGGATTCGGTGTGCACTGCGGACTGTCAGTCGTCCCTGGCATCTTACGTGAACCAGGTGGAATCCGCCTGCGCCAACGACCCGCAGCCGTTTGATGGACTGCCAGCGACGTACTTTGGAAACTTCATCTGGGCCGCATTCAACTTGACCTGTCTGCAGGATCCGTCGAGTGACCAGTATTGTATTGGTACGAAGATCCCCCCTCTCAACCATCAGTCAGCCGTGTACTGGCGAAGGGAACCCATGGTGCAACGGATGCTGACTTGCTCTCATCAGACCTTCTTTTCAATCTGAACAACCCTGCCGGGAACTCATCCAGTGAATGGCGGCTAAGTGACTTGCCTGCCAGCGAGGTGTGCATTCCATGTGTGTATCAGATGGCACAGCAGGTCCAAGGCACGCAGTTCTCCAATTATAACGAGGATCTTCAGACAGAGTGGATCGCGCTGCAATCGAAATGTAACGTCTCGTATCCCACAGCGATTCTTCCGCCCATCACGAACTTGTCTTCGATCCCCAACTTCGTGGCCCCGAACCAGACCGTGGCCCGCACCTGTCTGTCCGGCAACTACTACACCGTGGCCAGTGGTGACACCATCGTGTCGATCTCCAGCGCGCACAACGTCGCCACCGGGGCGCTAGTTGTCGTGAACGGCCTGCTGCCGGACGGCTCGGATTTGGTGGCAGGACAGAGTCTCTGTCTGCCCCAGACCTGCGAGACATATACAGTGCAGCCAAATGATACCTGCTACAGCATTGCGGTTGCCTACAACACGTCATATCAGAGCATCGTGGGGTACAACCCGACGATCGACTCCTTCTGCAGCAATCTGATCGCCGGACAGACCATTTGCCTCACCCCACCCGGCGGCGTCTGGAACGGGACGGCCATTCCCAACATCACGCCCACACAGACCGGCATCTATGCTACGTCCACCGTGGCTCCTCCCGGGCCGACGGCTTCGGGGACAACCACGCAGTGTGGGCAATACTACCAGGTGCAGCCTGGGGATCAGTGCCAGTTGATCGCCCTCAACCAGACGATCGCTCTGCCCCTCTTCGAAGCCATCAATCCCTCCATCGACACAGCCTGCGATAATCTCGTGCCGGGGCTCTGGTACTGTGTCCGTCCACTGGCCACCTGGAACGCCACGGCCACCGTCTCCTCCTCCCTCCCGTTGTCGTATTTGACCCCGCCCACCGCCACTCCCACGGGCACCACCCCGGAATGCTACCAATGGTACGTCGTGCAGTCCGGGGACTACTGCGCCCTGATCGAATCGTCCTTCGGCATCACCTTTGCCCAGCTCCAGACGTGGAACCCGAGCTTGAACAGCGATTGCTCGAATCTCGTCCTGGGCGAGGCATACTGCGTCTCGTCGCCGGACACGGGAGTCTACTCCAGCACCGGACCGTTCTCGACCTCGGCTGTCTTGACGTCGACCCCGACGTCCGCCTCCGCTACACCCACCTCGACGTATGTGGCCGCGCCGACGACCACCCCGGCCGGCACCACCTCCGAGTGCTACGAGTGGTACGTGATTCAGTCCGGCGACTACTGCTACTTGATCGAAACCAACTTCGGCATCACGTTCGCGCAGCTGCAGGCGTGGAATCCCAGCCTGGACAGCGCATGCGACAACCTCTACCTCGGCGAGGCATATTGCGTCAACTCCCCGGTGCAAGTACCGTCCAAGATGAAGCGGGGTGTGCCACATGCCCATGCAGCCGGCCATGCCTGGGGTGTGCCGCATTCTCATTCTGTCAACCATGCCCGCGGTGTGCCCCATGCTCATGCTGTCGCCCATGCCCTGGGCTTGCCTCCCAAGTACCCCGGGGAGAATCCTCAATATGATGAGATCTGGAAGAGCCTTGTCCACACCGGCCGAGTTCCTCACTGAGCGGTGTAGATGAAAAGAAAAGAATCCCAGAAGGCATCCCTGTGGAGTATCGTATGTAGATTATCAGTATATGACTGCCACTTGCTTTTTTGCAGCTCTGCGAGATCGATATATATTCTACGGTAATGAAGTATCGAAGTCAGCCATGGATAACAGAGTTGACACAGACAATAACCTTGGAACTACTCTGTAGCTACTGTAGTTAGTCACTAACCGAAGTGTCATTGCTTACATAAGCAGTGTCTGCATTATTCTTCCGCTGTGGAGCATCCAGTGAAGAAACCGCAATGACGAATCACAGCAGAAAACGTGCCAGTCATCGCCTGTATCTTTCTTAGTTCCCGACTTGGCATCTTTTAGTCCGTTCCAAAATAGACGGGTCGTACGGCTTCGCAACTTAAAGACTGGACCAGCCCCTCTCGAGGCTCTCTTATCCGGTCCCAATCAATCAATCTCATTTTCTCGATACTCTCCAGGCAACGGGGCACTTTCTTTCTTGCATTCCATCAGCATATTAATAAATTACAGGCATTAAATAAAAACGCATTTGTTGCCTCCAAACAACACTTATCGTTCTTTGCAATGGCAGACGACGACAGTCTCCCCCCCCTCCCACCAGGATGGACCGAAGCACGAATCAAATCCACCGATCCGATGGCCATTGCCGCCGAGCCGGACGAGATCTACGATGCCATCAACGCATACATGGAGGCGAAGTCGCGGCGCGCGCTCGCACGGCTCCAAGCCGAAGTAGACGCCAACCAGGCGGCGGCGGATGCGCAGCGCGCCGCGGTGGGATTACCCTCGCAGGCCGAGGCGGACCGACAGTTCGCGGCGCGGATGGGCATGCCCGAGTCGCAGATCGGGACGACGCTGTGGGACGTCGCGCGGGCGATGTATCAGAGTCAGCATGAGATCTGGCCTCACTGGGGGTTCATCGTGGTGAAGACGTGGGGGTACGACCCCGCGGACGCGCCGCGGTGGGAGCAGTTCTGGGCGCGGCTGCAGGCGTGGATGGAGCAGCAGCTGCGGAGCGCGGGCGTCGGCCCCGAAGGCGATGTGCGGGCCGGGGTGGCGGGCAAGTTCCGGTTGATTCTGGTGGAGGATGAGGCGGCGTTGGCGGGGAAGGGGCCCGAAGCCGTGCGGGATCGGGTCCGCGCGATGATCGACGAGGATTGCGACAATGAAGATGATAAGGATACCGTGCACTTTCCGCAGGGGATCGAGGCAGATCTGATCCTCATGGTCAACCGTGAGGCGGCGGAGAGTCTGCTCGACCCTCGAGAAGGCACTGTGCCGTGGATTGTTGGGGTGGAGAGCCAGCAGCATGAGCATGACGACGATGTTCTCGGGCAGCCGGCGATTTCTTGGAAGGTTGCGATAGACACGCTCGTGCCGGAGCTGTGGCTGGCGCTGCAGCGTCAACCGCCGCATGAGCTGCAGCCTCCGGAGGGGAAGATTTGGCGAGGAGTACTGGAAGATGATGAGGATGTCTGAGAGTCTGGAACGTCATTGCATGTGTATAGGTATAGGTATAGGTATAGGTGCATTCTGTCATAGTCTTCGCTAGGGTCCCAGTTAGTTATTTGTGGGTGAAATTGCCTCTTTGATGAAGATTAGCTTTCTTGAAGGGTACATAAATACGAATCTAGTTTCAAATACCTTTCTTAGG
Organism: Evansstolkia leycettana; assembly: GCA_000787455.1. Classification (NCBI taxonomy): domain Eukaryota; kingdom Fungi; phylum Ascomycota; class Eurotiomycetes; order Eurotiales; family Aspergillaceae; genus Evansstolkia; species Evansstolkia leycettana. The sequence goes on along the minus strand of JSYV01000666.1, from coordinate 58,460 downwards.
ATGGAGATAGCCCGTCATCAAGATGGTAATAAAATGGCCGTTATTCCAGAAGTTGAAGTGAACTTGGATATATTGAGGACCTTGGCTGTCTATTCTACTATAGTTTAACTCTGATGATATACTACATATCTTGCAGTGCTTTCCAATGTCATACTCGTATGTGTGGTCTTTCAATTAACCGAGTGGAAAGGAACCTTGACATAGATAGAATGTAATAAAGAACAACGTTGATAATGATTCTGGACACTTTATTTGAGTGGCATGATGCATCGTCGACAACAGAGAAAGGGACTGACTACGAAGGAAGAAAAACGAGGTGCCATGGAAGAGCAGTTGGCAAAGACAGAACTCCTTGAAACTCGAGCACCCTTCTATCTTGAAGACAGTGGCATGCCCAGCAACTGAAGGTGCACCAGCGTTCCAACTGACATTGGGTGCACTGTAAATATAAAATCTTTTATTCAGATTGATATGTTTTCAGTCGAGTTAAATACACACCCTCTGCATACTCCTTCAGTTCTTGCTTCATATACTACTAGGTATGCACTCCTGATGGTCTTTTGCAACAATGCTTGGAAAGTGAAAGCCCCAGCTTCATGTCCTTCCTTTGGACCGAAATTACCCTTGACGATCAATTAGATAAAGCCCGCGGTTAATATAAGCAATGGCTGGTCACAGTGAGATAGAATCGAGAATGCTGGTTAATCTGGTGTCGGTCAAGTGAGGTGAGAAAGCTGTTGTAATCATGGATACGGTACAAAATACCCCGTGGTTATATTAAACTACACTATTGTAAATCACGTAATAATCCAGGCGGATAAAACTCGTCTGTTCCTGGCCGAGTTGCAGGGTTGTTCATCCCCTTCTTCAGTGCTTCATCCATCGATTTTCCAGCCCCACAAGCATGGATTTTAACCGGAAGCTGGGGCTGTTCTCAACACCAAGCTTCATGCTGAAAAAGCACTGGAAGCGACAACATCTGGAGCTATTAGCTACCTATAGCTTCGGACGAATGGAATCGACTGCGTTTTGCGGGGAAGAGGTACGGAGTAATTAGCAGAAACAACCACAAAGCCACAGCACACTCATGGCTGTACCATCTGACTCTAATAAGCCTTCCCAGGACAGAGTTTTTGAAACGAACCGGGAGGAGGATTTGATTAGAGACATGCCAAGCAGGGGCAGGATGATCAAGATGTAGCATGATGAGAGATCACCATTGCTGTCGTATTCGACAGAACATGGTGCCAGCCGTTATTCTCATGCATATTTGCTCACTCATCATTGAATGTAGGCGTCTCCCTCGGCAATTGCTCTCCTCGCACATCTGGATTTCTTGATATTCCTAATAGTACTTCTTGTGAAGAATGAAGGGTCCTCCGATCAATCAAATCGATCTCATTCTCGACCTTCTTGACTAGGCTAAATAGCGGAGACAGGTCCACATTAACAAACAGTTTTACAGCGGTAGATACCGACACGATGGGAATTCAGGAAAGACTCCTTCCGGTCCTTAGGCCGTAAACTCTGGTTGAACACCTCTTCGTAAGACGAATCACTGGCAAAAGGCCCCGGATGAACGACCCCAGAATGAACGATACCTCACTCCACGCAACGGCCAACGACACCCCATTGATGCGTCTTGGTGTGTTCTACGCAGGGAGAATGGCCCCGCGAGCGTGGAATTGGAAAAACCTCACAATCGAACCAGGGAGATTTGATTCGAGCTTGGGCTCAGTCCTCCATCCCCTGCTCTGTCCACTTCGGAGACATTTCCCCGCCTTTTTCGTGGCAGCTTGCAGTGGATAAAATCAACAGACGATCATAGCTCAAAGACCACCATGCTGGAATTTTGTCATTTAAAAGCAGCCAGAAGGCCCCCTGTTGGTAGGGACATCATCAGGGCAGGCGTCGCGGGTTGTCGTTGTCGCGGACATCGCAGACTGGAATAGAATAAATCGCTGGTGGATCACGTTTCCAGTCGAGCAAGGGAAGCCCCTGAGGCGCTCAATTGCTCAACCCTTGACCACCACGTATCGTTGGACATCCTAGGGTCTCTCTATATACATACAATCCTCGAAGCCAACATGATCGGGACACATCTCTACTCCATTTGCCTCTTGGCCACGGCTCTTCGCAGTCTGGCGCTACCCACCGATGACAACAGTGGGCCAGCGACCAACAAAGGTCAATGCAGCAACGAGAAGACTTCTTTGACTTTCCTCTACCAGAACAATCTCAATGCATCCGACAGCGCCAACCACGTTGGGGCCATCCTTCTGGACCCCATGTCGCAGGGGGACATCAGCGCAGCCTGCCGGAGCATTGGGGAGTCGCTGATCTCGCGCGCCACTCTGAACGAGCATAAAGACGATTTCCTCAAGATTTTCTCCTATCTGCAATATCAAAACCAAGGCAAGCAAGGAGCTTCGAACGGACAATATTACATTGCGGATGGCGTCGTGTCTGCCAACACCGGCCGTGGTGACTTGGACTATGCGCCTTACCCACGTCGTGACACGCAACTCCCCGTTCTGTGTACCCAAACTGGCAACATCACTTCTGACCCCAATCCTTCTGGACCTGGCGCGCAGGAGCTCGTGGTGCAGTCCAACGGAAACTCCTTCGTTGGCGTTCGCAACCAGAAGTCGTTCCCCTTCCTCGGCATCCCATACGCTGATCCGCCTCAACGGTTCAAGTATACCCAACTCTACTCGAAGAAGGGCCAGACAATCCAAGCAGCGGCATATGGATCGCAGTGTGCCCAGCCCTACAGTGGCGGAAGTGAGGACTGTCTTTTCCTGAACATCCAGACTCCCTACATCCCCAAGGCCGGTTCCAAGGACAATTTGAGACCCGTCATGTTCTGGATCCATGGGGTGGCTTTACCGGTGGAACGGGAGCTGACCCTGGTACGGATGGCGGCAACTTGGCTTCACGAGAAGATATTGTGGTGGTCACCATCAATTACAGACTGTCGACATTGGGATTCCTGGCCATTCCCGGCACGGATATCAAAGGAAACTTTGGCCTTGCGGATCAGATCCTCGCCCTCGAGGTAAGCTGACCATCAACCTGAGAAGGCTTGCTACAATCCGTCGAGAAGGCATGCTGACTGGTTGCAGTGGACCATTCAAAACATCGCACAATTCGGTGGTGATCCCAACCGCATCACGATCATCGGAGAATCCGCCGGTGCCGGGTCCGCCAGAGTCCTCTTGGGATCTCCCCCGGCGCTGGGCAAGTTCCAGGACGCGGTGTCCATGTCGAACCTGGGCGGCGGTGTTGGTCTCGGCTTGAGCGGCGATTATGCCACCACGTACAGCAACTACCTGACCATCGAGGAGTCATACAACGTCGCGGGTCAACAGATCTTCTCCGAGGCAAACTGCACTCAGAGCGATCTCTCCGCGCAAATCGACTGCCTCAAGGAAGTGCCCGCCAACACCGTCGTCAGCCTGAACACTGTCGCACGCTACGTCGTCCAGGACGGTTACTATGTGAATACACCGGAGCTCAATCTGGTCAAGAGAAATGACGGCACCGCTCACGTCCCAGTCATCTTCGGAATCTGCGCCGACGATGGTGCCTCGTTCAGCACTTATCCCGGGACTCCCGTCACCACGGAGCTGCAAGGCATTGAAGCCTCTCTCGGCATCACTGCCCAGTACGCGCAAAGCATCATCGACTCCGGTCTCTTCCCTTACTACGACACCGGCAATATCACCCTCGACTCGTTCAACGTCTCTCAGCGCGTTGCGACGGACTTACAATTCAGATGCATCGACCAAGCCACCGTCTACGCAGGCAGCCATACGGGCGTTTTCCCACGGTCGTACTTCTACCAGATGGACCGGACCGGAGCTGGCTACGACCCCAACAACCTCGGCGGCCCACCCCCAGCCCCTGGGTATCCCAACGGCGATCCCAACCTGCCGTACTTCCGTCTGCACGGCTCGGACTTGCCCTGGGTCTTTGGCACTCCGATTACGCTGCGCGATGCGGATGATCTGTACTCGCAGCAGCTCACGACAGGGTACTTTGCGGAGTTTGTCAAGTCTGGTCAGCCTAATCCGCCAATTGATTACCTCAAGGCGCGTGGATACGAAACCACCTTGGAAGCTGTGACCAAGTATGGACCGTGGGATGAGGTCGGTAACAGCGATGGACCTATCGAGCTGTTGGATTATCCCAGCAAGCGGGCACCGTTCCAGGATCTGGCGCAGTGCGCGTGGCTGAACTATCCGATTGATTACTATCTCAAGGGCAACTGATCTAGTCGTTGGATGGGGGTTTGACACGATTGGGGTGCAGGATTAATTGGACATGAGGCTGGCCTGCCAAGTGACGATTGGATACCCTCCTGACGGCACTTGGAGACGACCGGTCTATCAATCAATCATGCTGTATATAATACTCGTGCAACGAGTCGATGTAACAGGTAAATGGTGTATATGACGTCTTTGAATATGGATTGTCACAGACATGCCAGCTGTTCTTCTGTTCTGCACAGTGACCATACTTTCCCAAGGACATCAACGATTTCATGATTGCCTGTTCCTGGCCGACTTGGATTGATTCCATAATGCTATGAAGCAATTTCTACACGCGGATAAACACTGCCATTAAGGTCTCCAATGGGAACGTCTTCATTTTTCGAACTTAAAGAAAATCATGACCTTGTTGAATTGTAACTCGAATCCTCGGTTTCTGTCCTTCACAGATAGATTGCACCAACATCGACTCATATTCACCCACTGACTCTTTTGATCACAGGATAAAACAACAAAACGATATACGAGATAGAAAAGGAAGATTTCACACATGTCCTCTAATCGAGTCCTTTTCAACCTTTCTGGGGTCACACTACTACCCACTTTGCGAAGGGTTGTCGGCCTCCATAACGTTATGGGAGTGAGACACCCGCCCAAACACCTGCTCGTCTTCGATATTCGCATCGAAGTTTGAAATCAAGGCAAGTCTTGACCTCATAGCTCAAGCATAACGATCGGTAAACATCACTTATGTCGCTAACTTGCTGTAGTATAAAGAACGCCTTCTGAGTCCCATTGCAAGTCCGTTCCCAAAATCAATTCAACCATCATCATCATCATCACGACGTCCTCCTACAAAGTCAAACAACAGCGTTCTATATATACTATACAACCCCCCATTTCCCCCCAAATACTCACAAGAATGCCACGCTTCACCAGTCCCATTGACGGCGCACAGCTCTTCTACCGCGACTACAAGCCAGTCGAATCCGAACCCTCGCACCAGCCGGCCCTGCTCTTCCTCCATGGCTGGCCGTACTCGTCTCTAATGTTCGAGCAGCTCCTGATTCCTCTCTGCGAGAAACATCATTTCCGCTGTGTGGCGCCCGATCGGCGCGGTTTCGGCCAGAGTGACTGGGACGGACCCAAGAGTGTATCCCAGATCACCTATCAGACTTTCGCAGATGATACCGCTCATCTGGTGGAGTCGTTGCAACTCGGCCCGTTTGTCGTGATTGCTTCTAGTATGGGGCCGGGGGAGAGCGTGTTGAGTTATATGTCAAACGCCTATTACAGGGACAATTGCAAGGTGTGTACTCTGTATTTTCACTCCGACAAGGAAAAGAAAAGAAATGATCGCTATTGTTGCATGCGGTGCGATTTTGTCTGATTCCCATATTACTACTTAGGGCTTCATCTGGCTCGCTGGCTCACTCCCCAACCCCGTCCGAAGCACCAGCAACCCCTCCGCTCCACCGGAGGCAGCCTGGGAGGCCATACAAGAAGGCTTCAGCATCTCGCGCGGAGACTACACCCACACTACTCTTCCGGGAGCACTCGTCGGAGATAATCTCTCGGCGCTCTCGGACCCAACGCTGCAGCGATATGAGTATATCGTCGGACAGGCGGATCCACTGGCGATTTCGCGCTGCGTGCACATCATCTCAGGGACAGGGTTTACCGAGACTTTGAGACGACTGGATTCAGACTCGACGGTGCCTATTCTCTGGGTTCATGGGACTAAGGACAAGGGCATGCCGTTTGAGGCGAGTGGGATGCTGGTCAAGGAGATTGTGCCAAGGACCGAGGTTAAGCTATATGAGGATGCTGCGCATGGTTCGTATCTTATTCTTGTTGAAAGTGTTTCCCCGGCTATTCTTATCTGAGGCTGATTGTTGTTCTTTTAATCATATAGCGGTGCAAGTCTCGCATAGAGACCAGCTTCTCGAGGATATCTTGACCTTCGTGAAGGAGAAAGTTCATCCTGCATGACTGTAGCTTGATATTTATTCCATCTCTCGTCTGGGCACGATGCAAGTTGTTCAGATGGATATAATTAACTGCTGGTTGTCTTTGTTATTGCCTCGTATTTGCCTGTCCATTCCTTCACCTTGTTTTGTACAGAGTAATGGGCAATGAGAGAGACTGTTCTGTTCACCCTGGTCCAAGAAAATGATGTTTATTTCCACGCAAATGATGGGAAAGAAAGACAATCAATTCCCTGCCTTGGACCCTAATGATCGCGTGTGTGTCTTGCTGATCTGGACGTGGGTTTAAGCATAACGTTATGACTGACGCCGCATGCCCTCGTATTGGCCCCACCGGTTTATTTAAATAAGCCGCGTGGTCCTCGTATTCATAGATGCGAATGCGTCATCTTCATTGCAACCATACCCACTGTATTAATAGTGAGAAGCTCACTTGTTTTTGTTGGCATTTACATCCACAGAGTACATTCATTTCTATCAAGCAAAACAAACGACCTTGGAGTAGGAAACTATTAGCACTAGTTATATACAATGGCAGGAAAGCGAAAGGCAACAGACTTAGCTATACCAGATATTGCGGAAAACGCAGCGGAGCGCAAGAGAGTACTCAATATTCTTGCGCAGAGAAGATACAGTAAGTTGTTGGCTCATCGTGGATGTGGATAGTACTATTCTTCCATTCATTGCACGAGCAACCTCTGACTCGGTTCCAGGACAAAGGAAGAGAGAGCATTTGCAGGCGCTAGAAGCGCAGGTTCAAGCAAAGACGGCTCATCCGTTTCATGACAAGATTGAAGATGGAAAAGAAACAGGAAGAGCAACGTCCTGCTCCACAGACTCATTGTCACCCTCCTCAAACCAGGGAACGCCATCAGATCTCTCGACAACTGTTCAAAGTCACGAGCAGGCTGACATGACTGCACCAGACGATGAAGGATCCGCCATCGTTGAAAGTGACGACGCGCATATCGCGCGGAACGTTGGATCGGAACCCGCGTTCTTCTCGTCGACCACAATCCCCGATATCAACTTCAACATGGACATGGAGCCTATCTTCCCACTCATTCCGTCCGAGATATCGCCATCCACGGCATCATCTTCCTCGCGACTCGTTTCTGCTTCGCCTCCCTCCTCTCTATCCCTGCCCTTGTCACCCCAATCGACCTCACCATCATCCATGGACGCCTTTCTCTCATGGTTCCCTCCCTTCTCGATCTGGTCGGAAACAGACCCTTCCGCCAATTCCTCCTCGTCATCCTCATCCCAGCAAACCGCCTCACCCAACTCCCTCGCCTCCAAGCTCCAAACCTACCAAACAGCAACCTTCTCCTTCCCGGACGACCACCTTCTCGCCGTCCCGACCCTGACCCTCCTCACCGCCGCAGTCAAAGTCGCTGAGCGCTTGAACGTCGTCGACAGTCTCTGGGACTTGTCTGCCAAAAGCCCGTTCTCAAACCCACAAGGAGGCCCCGGCACAGACACAGGGGCAAGGTTAGATATCTCATCCCTCCCGCCTCACCTCCAACCCACCCCGACACAACTTCTCATCCCGCACCATCCGATCATCGATCTCCTCCCCTGGCCCGAGACACGGGATAAACTCATCCACGTATTCAGTCTGCCCGTTGGGCTACGGCCGAAAGTGGCGCAGGATGAGATGGGGCTGGTGCGGTTCGTGTACGATATGGAGGATACGGGAGGCGAAGGGGTGCGAGTGAGTGGTAGGGATGCGTTTGAGCCGTTTGCGTGGGAGATCGGGCAGGTGATGTTTGAGAGGTGGTGGTGGGCATTTGAGGTCGGAGTTATGGAGGAGAGTAACAGATCGAGAAAGAGGAGGGGGGAGAAGCTGTTGAGGATAAAGAGTTCGTGAGGTGATTTGATGAATTGATTTACTGTCTAGCTATGATTGTTGCCGGTGTCCACATACGAATCCCAAGATAGAGACGGAAAATAAACATAAGATCCTGCCGAGTGATATTAACAATATGACGAACCCATCGCAACCAAGACACGAGAATGAAAAAGAAAAAAGCAAAATATGCGATTTTATACATGTAAGAAATCAACATCAGATGTCACTTGGCCAAATGTACAGGATTGCCAGGCTCCATCAAGATCGTGTTCAAGAATGAGTCAGACAGCATCATCCCGTCATGCGACGTGGTTCTGTCCCAGGCTCAAGCAGTACAAGCCTTCTCTCGTACATAATCATATTCATATTCGTATCCATACCCGTATCCATATTCGTGTCTGTTCTCATATCCATTTCCATCATAAATTTCGAATTCCCATTCAGATTATTTTCATACCAATCATGCTCATCAAAAACATGTCGCTGATTTGTTCGGAAACCCTTTTTCTATATTCGTCTTCATCACAATCATTCCTCATCCGTCAATTGATTGATGAGGCTGATGCTCAGGATCATAACGAGCAGGCCGATCGTCACGATGACCATGAGACCGAACCCGAACCAACCGAGCACCATGGCGGACGTCCCCACGCCGCTCTTGACACTGGCATTGCCCATATCTTGTGCTATTGTACTGGCAGCCACGGACGCCGTATGCTGCCATAGCACAGAGACCAGCACAAAGACTGACGCCACAAAAATCAGCGCCAAGGCTGCCTGCGACACAGGCCGTGAGGGAATTCGCTTGACTTCACTCTCTGAGCCGCTCGAGTCGACTACCTCGTGCCAGCCGGGGAAAGTGGCGAGGAGGATGAAGCAGAAAAAGGCAAGGATAACAGCAATGATCCTGAGAGGGACCGTTAGTTTTTTTGGTCGGATGATTGCAGGGGAGCATTGAACTTACAAGAGGTATGGAAAGACAACTGCATCCTTAAACGTCGACGCTACCCAGATCAAGTTCAGTGGATCTTGGTCCACTGTAACAATCTCAGCCAACGCAGTGGCATTGGCGTTGCAAATATAAGAGCCTCCATCAGGCTGGACGCAGATGCCAAAGTAACCCACGCGGACTTCTAGTTCTGCACCGCCCACGATGTTGGCTGTTGCTGTCACCACGCCGGGATCAACCTGCGCCGCGTTGAAGATGGGCTGATATTTTTGATAGTAAAGCGAAATCAGGAATATGCCTGGCATTGACGGCGAGGACGACGAGCAGCCGGCCAATAATAGAGCTGGGTGTTCTCGTTAGTGACCAAACATTCCACAAGGTCGCGTGGCATTTCTTTACGGGGTGAGACTTACAGAGTAGGATAATTGCAAGGGCGATTAGAATCATAAGGACATGATGGTAGCCAATCAACGGTACGAACCCTGCGAGATTTTCAAGTCAGTGTCTCGTTTAACCACTGCATAGCACGATTGAGGGTGACATACTGGCCCATCCTGTAGCAAATGAGAGCGCCATGGTGGCAGACTGTCTGGAGTTTTTCTCTGTCTTTCCCTCGCCCGATACAACTCACTTCTCGGACCCCCGAGAAGGAGCGCTTGCGGAGTCGTTGTTATGCTCAGCGCACTCGTGGACTCTTCAACGACTCGAGCTTATGATCTTGATTATACAGACGTAGCAATCGCAGATAACGACTTTGTCCGTGAACAAAACTCGGCGACTTGCACGGATACCTCAGGACCCAGTGGTCCCAGTATGGTATCGGAATGGAATGTGGGTGCGATAACTACGATAGGGCTGTCGGTGAACGACCTGACGAGAAATGATTGCAATCCTTTTCGCACTCAGCCTTTAACACCTGGAATATGTCAGAGATAGAGTTAGAACGAATGCAATCTCCAAAGGATTGAGTAGGGATTGTTAGGTGAGTGAGTGAGTAGTAGCAGTAGTGAGTTTGGGAACGGACGAAGAGAAAAGGAAAGGAAAAGGGGAAAAGAGCGTAGCTTGAGAGAAGGCAAATGCCCAATTCCACGTCACACAATCTGTCTCTCTCTCTTCCTCTCTCTGTATTCTCTGATAATGGTGATAATGCTGGTGGCTGGTCCTGTACGATTGTCGACATCTCCTCCAAGATGTAATCGGAGGCTGGGCCATTCGCAACGGGGCCTTTGTTTACTCGCGTCTTTTCCACGGTAACCGCCCATGGGAACTAGCCAGAACAAGACTAGTGGATTTTGGGGCCAGCGCTAACCGTTTTGGGGTTTCCGCCCAAATGGCCCCACCGTTGTTTCTGCCTGAATGTGGCCTCAGGTTATCTTAAGAGATGAACTGTTCCTCACATCATAACTAATGCTTCGATGAATAGAATGGCCGTTGACACTAATCTGCCGCCTTATGCAAGCATAATAACAAGGCCTTTCGCCTACCAGATACCTAACTAATCCTGCTGAAACCAACGCCTGCTAAGACAAGATTCCATTCCAACAAGTCCCAAAACTCCAGTGACGATGTAACTCCGATATCCATGAATGTTACTCATGAACGATACTCCTGATTATGCAAGAATAGCTTATTGCGCTGTAAAAGGAAACCGCTTGAAGTCCAAGACCACTGGTTTGCGTCCGTCGCTGACCAACGAATCAGTCTCCTCGTCACTGTTCGGCACAAGCAGATCCTCACTGCCTTGATGCACAACAGTGCCCGTCGGTTCTGCGCGCTCAAACACGGCATCCTCAACCGTCTTGGTCGTCCCACTGCATTCGGCGCGAGTCGGCCTCATCATCGGCGGGATGTTGATCGTTCGCGAACGAGATAACGCGCTGTGTCCCAGACGCTGCAGAGGCGTCAGGCGTTGTCGCTTGGGTGAAGATCCTCGAGCTCCCCAGAGTACGCTCGGAGAAGACGTGGTTGCAGCGGGTTTGATGCCTTGAGCAGTTGGCTTTGGCAGGTCGGGCTTCTCCAGGCCGAGACTGCCTTTCCCGGAAAGGGTGGAGCTACCTCCCGATTGAAATGCATACTTGGACAGCAGTGTAGAATTCTGCTTTTCAACGTGGTAGTCCAAGACTTGGTGGAAAATGGTAGGGTCTGAGTCCACACCGACGGACTTGTCAGAGGCCGATTCGACTTCCTTTTCTCCCGCTTCTTTGTCTTCGCTTTTCTCTGAAATCTCCTTCGTTGGTTCTGGGGGTTGGGTAGGATGAACTTGCGATTCGGCCTCTGAGGGTTCTCCGTTAGGAGAAGGATCAGTCGTCACCTTAGTATCGCCCGGGGAATCACCCTCCAGCCCCGCTGGGTCGGGCAGCTGGGACATAATGTCCTCGGCGACTTGATCGTCTGAGAAGATATCCATGGTGGACTTGCGCGGCTTCTTACTCCTGATGACCTTCTGTCCACTAGGGCTTGACTCTTGCACGGTGCGAGCGAAAAACCGACTGCGACAATTCGAGCCAGCAGGCAACGGGTCCTCCTCCGTCTCAGAGCAAAGTCGCTGTCGTTTCACTGGCTGAACCGTGGATATCCTGGCCGCCTGGGCGAGGAAAGAATTGCGCTCAGCGCTTCTGACAAGCGGACTAGACCCAGGGGTCGAGGATGCAAGAGAGGTCGCAGACCTCATGAGGTTGGGACGGAACGGCGCGGGGCTTGCGTCCCATGAACTGTTGGCATGGCGTTCCAGAAGACGTTGCTGGCTGGAAGATGGCGTGAGACTGTTCGGATCAAGCTCGGCCAAGGGCATGCGCTTCGGCGTAAAGAATGAACTGATCGGCTTGTTTGGTTTCAGGTCAGCAGAAGAGCCCAGTGTCTGTCTCCGGAGAATGCCGTTGGTCACTCTTCTCGAGACAACTGGTTTGATAGTAATCGGCTCTTTCGTCGTCGGGTCCAGGTCGCCTCGAGCGACGCCCACCGCGGTTTCAGGGTCCACGTCATTTCCGATGAATGTGAGTTCTTCCAATTTGACATCAGGCTCGAGGGGTGTCAAGGTCACCAGCTTGCCGGCCTTGGGACAAAATACCCTTTGATATAGAAAAGTGAGCTCTGCCTGCTTGAAGTCCTCCAGATAGTTGGCGGGGACATGGTACTGTCCCTCAAACTGGAGCATGCGCAAAGCCTTCTCGACGCTCTTGTATTTCCGAATGCTGCGATAGGCGGTTTTCAGACCCATCCTCGCTATACTGGGAAGATAATCGCATCCGCTCAAGATGCACATCCGTCTGAAATCCGCATCGGTCCACCCGATAAAACTGACCTCGCGGCAAGCAGTGAAATCGGCTCTGTTGATCTCAATGCAATCCCCATGCTGGTCCAGTTTCGACAACAGCCTTTTCGCTCCGAACACAAGCAGATCCGAGTCTTCGGAGATGATGCCGTTGATTATGCCCTGCCGTTCCAGATATACCAGCTGCGCGTCTGCCTCGTACGGTGCCACGACATATTGAACGTCCATTTTCTTCAATTCCTCGATCAATTGACGCGCCATGTACGGCGTCACATCGACGGCCTTTTGCAGCTCCTGATACGCTTCTGCGACTCTTCCCTTCCGATACAGTTCCAAACCAAGCGTCTTGCTCTCTTCGCGTTTTCGATATCGGCCGGCCTCTGTTCCCGCTTTACTGGGGAGATTGTCTCCATCGAATACCAGATAAGGTCTGACGCCGAAGTAGATCAGCATCCGGACCCGATTGAGTACGAAATCGATGTGCCTGCCTGCATGTTAGTACCGAATTTCAATCCCAATACAATTTCCCATGAAGCAATACTTGGTTGTCGGCCGGTCCAGGACCAGATCTATCGCACAAGCGATAGTGCCCCGATGCAGCCAGCCATATGCATCTACTCCAAGAGTCTGTCCGCTGAACTTCTTGAGGTGGCATGGTTTCTGTATAGATTTGAGAAGGCCATGGAGTCCTGTCTCATCTGTTAAAGCTAGTCCATGTCCCTATATGAGCATAAACAAACCTTTAATGCCCATGGTGGGCACCCTCGAGGGACACGATGGGCCTTTTGTTTATCTGCAGGACAGAACGGGTATGAGACCTTTGTATCTTTCGATGAAGAGAGCGATGAGTAGCGCTGAATCCCCAAGAAGCACGTAATCGAGGGATGCCGGCCTTAAAGCAGTAGCAACGGCTGCAGTTCCAAGAAATGCAATGCATCCTTGGAATGTTGGCAGCGAGTCTGACGCGCAAGACGCGAAGCTGCGATCAAGGCAGGTAACCTCGGCTGGTGATTGGTTCCTACTCAGCGGTATGTACTTCCGAGGTCACCGCCTAGGTATTCTGCCGGCATAAAAAGAACACGACCAGAGAAAGGAAAAACAGAAGAAAAATTGCAGGAAGACGAAAGACCGTCTGCTCTGTCCCAGCATTATTATTATTACTGCAGAAAACGGCTTCCCACCATGCCGAGGAGTCTACAAAAAGTACAGAAGCACATTGCCAAGAAGCGCGGAGTGGTTGAGGCCCTCCACGAGAACAGCAGAGATGCGAAACGGTTACGTCGTGCAGGCGCAAGAGATGACAGACTTGCTCGAGTTGCTGCTGTGACTTCGAAAGCGAGGCAATCGTTTGGTAGGTGATCCGTAGATAGATACAACCCTTATAACTCTCATGAACTTTCACTGATAATTCCATCTCTAGTCGACCGTGTTGCCTTTTTTAAAGAAGCGATCGGAGATGCCTCGTTGCCGTTGTCAGACAACGATATGATGGAGTTGGTGACAAAGTACGTATTCTGCGTGCCTGAAAGTCGTTAACCGACGCTGACTGTTTGCCAATCGAGCAGATACATCAACAGAGATGCTTCTGAAATCGAACAATTACAAAAAGAGCGGAGGAAAGGTCGGCCTCCGAGCAAGCGCGAAGAGGCACTGTCACAACGGACAGACCTCGAGAATAAAGAGTTCAAGACAGGGTTCTGGATGCCGGACTTGACACAAGAAGAGGTGCTCCGGAGTCTAGTCGTGTGGAATGGAGAATGGTCGAGCCTGAGTACGATGAAGTTCATCCGGCTGGTGAATGATGGGACAAAGTCGCCATCGAGCTTTCCGCCCAAGGGTCTATCTTAAGCTGTTTGCCAACGTTCCAGGGCAATTGGGTATAGTTTTGGGAACCGAATATGGCGTTGGATGGTGTACATGGTTGCGTATAGAAAAATAGTACAGAAACTATTGTTTGCAATCAACATCAGATTTGGATTGATTATACTAGAGATAAAATGGAGCTCAAGTTGTCCCTGGCGCTAGACTTTTCTTGGCGCAGTCGATCTTTTTCGGAACGTCACCATGTGTGATTTGCCGCATCGCCAGCTCCTCTACCTGAATTCTTTCTATCCAACATCTCTGTCGCTTCAACTCAGCCTCGTCCCAGTCTTTTTATCTTCTCGCTTTCTCGACCATACACAATGCTGTCCCTTCGCACACTCGCACGCTCGGTGCCTCGCGCCTTCTCCCGATCCGTCACCATCTCCGCCAGACCCGCTGCTTTGTCCACAGTCCCTAAGCCTGGTTTCTTGCAATCGTCATGGAAGCAGGCTGCCAGACCCTCCGTTGCTGCTTTCTCGACGGCTAGATCTCTCAGAAACTCTGCCGCTGAGGGTAAGTGTCGCAAATTGGAATTGCAAATACCCCAAAGATCGCGCATCGCCTGTTCTTCATCATACAGAAGTTGCTGATTGCGCCCGACCGGGATTTTTTTCCCTTACAGGTGACGTTGAGCTCATTGCTAAGCTTGAGGATGAGCTGCAACACGAGAAGGCTTCCGGGCTTCAGGACCTTGATAAATCCGTTCAGAACATTCAGTATGTTCTTCAGAACAACTCTTGGGAGGTACGTTCGATTGTCGTTTGAGCGAAGGAGCTGTCCGCTCTGACAAGACGCAGGTCAAGGACGTTCCCGGAGAGCAAGAAGTTGTGTTGAGCAAGGTCTTCGGCAAGGAGGAGTAAGTAGCAGTTGTGCCTCTTATGAAACTCGTTTTGTATCCATTGCTGATGGCTTCCTTTAATTCAGAATCCGCGTCACCTTCACCGTCGCCGATCTCCAGAACCTGAGCGAGCAGGAAGACTTCGATGACGCTCTTGGCGACGAGATGGGCTACGAGTCCTCCCACCAGCCTGTCAACCAGGGCCGCTCTCCCTCCGGCAACGTCGCCCAGCACCCCGAAGACCGTCTCGCCCCCGCTGACCGCGAGCTGGATGAGATGGACCGCGACTTCGAACCCAGCTTTCCCGCCCGGGTTAACGTCACCATCGAGAAGCCCGGCAATGGCGCCCTTCTGATCCAGACTGTCGTCCAGGATGGTTTGTTCCAGATCGAGGAGGTCTCGTACTTCAACAAGCCGGATTTGGCCCATGCGCAGACTGCCGAGAAGGACTGGACCAGACAGAGCTTGTATGCTGGTCCTCCCTTCGAGAACTTGGACGAGGAACTGCAGACTTTCCTCGAGCGCTATCTGGAAGAGAGGGGCGTCAATGCCGAGCTTGCCACTATGATTCCGGACTATATCCAGGTTAAGGAGCAGAAAGAATATGTTCGCTGGCTTGAGAGTAAGATCCATCTACTGATGCCTGTGCGCGATAGATGCTGACATTATGACCTTGTAGATGTCAAGAACTTCGTCGCTGCTTAAGCGCGTTCCTTCCATTGTCCCGTTCTCATCTCATACGAAAACTTCCCGACTTCTCTACCCTGTATTCCTTATTCACCCATGTCATTTCCTTCCCTCGCGCTTCCGGGACTGTGCCAGAACTTCGCTATTCAAGATTTGCTGGAGATTGACGGATTTCTTCAATAGTTGGGATTGGCCCATTGGGCACAGCCGTGTATGTAATATATAGATAAAACGAACTCATTGCTTGCATAATGATGTCGAGTCTCTCTGTCTGAATTTCTAAGCTATTCAATGGATTGATACTTCTCAAACCCACGGAGTGATTGATCAAGTAGCGAAAAGAATGTATACATATATTGCTTCATAAGGCACTCCACATAAGCTATGAACCGAAAAAGGTCATCACTGACTTTATTTTCAATCTGATTATTGTCATATCCCAAGCCAGCGGGATTACTACTTCGGGACTCCGACTCTGATCGCCTTTCCGTCTATACGACTAGCACCATCCAAAATCATGTGTCATCTCTTAGGAATTGAAGCATGGAAGAGTCTAAGAAACACTAGAAAAAATGCAAATATGTTCTAAGTTCCAGCTGACGGAGTCATTCCCCCTTCTCACTTTGGATTTTGACTCAGCCTTACAGCTTTGTCAGAAATATATACGCATCGCGCACCGTATCCCAACCCATTAACAGAAAGGAAATAATCTCATTACTATTCTTAAACCTGTATCATCATGGCAAAATCCACCCTCCTGCCCTTCTCTGAAACCGCCCTCCTTGAATTCGTTCAGAAAGCACTCACCCCAAACAAAAGGAGCGATGAAACGTCAACGATAACAACACATCCCACCATAAAACTCACCCGTGTTGCCTCCATCGAAGGAGACGACCATATGATCTTCCTCGTCGAAAACGAACCCAACTATATCCTCCGCGTGACCAAACCGCGCCAGGACAGGGGGTATAGCGGGATCGAAATGCAGACGAGGGAAATCGCCTGTCTCGAATTCTTCCAAGAAGAGTAGAGGCCTTTCGGGGGATATACTTCCTCGATCTGTTGCTTCGTGCTTGCTAAAACAGGATGCAAATGAGGGGATGTATGCGGCCTCGTTGTGGACGAGGCTGAGAGGGAGGAGTTTGGATGAGATGAAGTTCTCGGAGAGGACTCTGGATGATTTGTCGATTTTTCTGTCTATCTTGAACGATACCAGGGATGTTTCGCGATTTGAAGCGGAAGTCGGTGTGAGAGTTCCTCGGATTGCGATGCCGGATTTGATCCAGTTGAGAAAGGACGCCATTGATGCGTGGAGGGGTTTGGTGAGAAGTGGACAGTTTGAAGTTGATCAGATGGATCTGTTGTGTTCTTCTTCTTCTTCTTCTTGTTGTTGTTCTTGTGGGAGCCCTGTTTATTGTGAACCGGAAGAACTGCTTGAACGGAAAACAGCGTTCATCGACACGATCAAGGAAGACCTCCTTGCAACAGCAACGAATTCAACGGAAATGGTCTTCATCCACAACGACATCAAAGGAGAACATATCCTTATTGACGAACAGAGCGGCTCGATAACTGGGATTCTGGACTGGGCGGATGCCGGTTTTGGCAATCCTGCTATCAATATTGCGGGCTTGGTGTTGACTGTTGGAAGGCGGGCGGCTGAAATGGTTTCGAGGAAGGTGGGCTATGGTCAATATGCTATTCTTCAAGGAGTGTTGCTGGCGAGGTGTGGGTGTGTGTTGAGGTTGGATGGGAGGTTAAAGGGAGTTGACATGCTGGAAGCTCCTGTGGAACTGTTGAAGCAGCAGCTTCGTACCGCATTGAAAGACTGAGAGTCGTTTACTGTAAGATGGAATGGGACGGATTGTGTCGAAGTACCAAGTGGCCACTGGTGCCTGAGATATAAGCTGCCAGTGGCGGGCGCCTCATAAGATGCAAGTGTATGACCTTGGCTGAATGAGGACTGCAGTACGGGGCAGAGAAGGATTGTAGAAGATATGTGTGCAAAATAGGACAAATCTGCCCAGATTTTGTAAGGTCGACTGCATGCCAACGAATTATTCATTATCGATCCGAGAATACACAAGAGCCCTTGACCATGACCCACAACGCCTGCACTTGTCTGATGCGTACATATCCCAAAGCCAGCGTGAAGAAAAATAAGAGTATATGCGCAACTGATGCAGTGTACGGAAATTGAAAGCAAGCAACGGATAGGGATCAGAACTCCATAGTATCTGAACCACCTGTAGTCGACTCTTCGTTGCGCTCTCGCTTAACAGTTCGTTCTTCCTTGAGCAAATTCGCAATGAAAGAACGGAAGTAATCGATGTATGGCTTCAGGCTCGTCTTCTCGTAGTCCTGGAGTTTCCGGCTGCCTCGGGCATCCGATCCGTCAATGGCGCTACCCTCTCCGTCAACGGCATCTGCACTCGCACTACCAGCAGGATGTGCCGCATCCCATGCATCAATCTCTGCGAGCAACTCGGTCACCGTGGGCACGGAGAGGGGGTCGAATTGTTCGGCCTTTCGAGCATCGATAGGCACACAGACACGTCCGGTGCCAGGATGCACAACAAACGGACTCTTCAGCAAGTGAATCATCTTCTTACTGACTTCCGAGTCAAGTCGCGGGTAAGTATACTCCAGCACAACATCCTGTTTGGCATCTCGAAGTGTGGCAGGATTGAGTGTGCTACTCTTTCCGGTTTTCGCAAGCGCATCAATATCCGCCCATTTATTCGTACTGGAACGATCTGGAGACGAATCCCATTTCTTGCGCAGCGCATCGTTCAGTGCCTTATCGGGAAGCAGTGACAGGAGACGCTCTGCTTGCTCCGAGCTGACAAACGTATCCTGATCTTGCAGCGTGGTTTTGGCGAACCAAGGCTTGAGTATCTCGAGACTACGCGCCATATGCGGGTGTAGAGGGCGCTTCACATTCACGCGCTTGCCGCTCTGGGAGCCGCCTCGTACCAAATCTAGATAACCTGCAATCGCCCTCCGCCGGTCGTCGGGAAGATTACGCGCACGTTTGTCGCAAACCCAAGCGTGAGCGCCACGTCGACCGGAATAGACCCATAAAATGTGCTCGAAACCAAAATCGTCCCGCAGAGCCGTGTCAATGACCTTAATGGCCATTGTGACAAACGACCAACATTTCGCGCAGATGTTCGCCTTTTCGCAACAGGACCGGATGTCGTCGTAATCGGTCAAATCGATATCGAAGACCAATTCTTTAGCAACAGGCTTCATCTGACATCCTCGTAATGTTTTGCGGTCTCGTGGATTTGTGCTATATACCGGGCCGATTTCGAAACGCGACGGATTCATTTTCAGAATGTCTTTGCGAAATCTTAAATAACCCATAGGTGAGTAGGATGCCGCTAAATGCGGGGAGTTGATCCTCAAACGTACAGATCTGCGGTAGCGTATGATTGATATCGTAGATAGGCATCGTTCTGCAGCGTGAGTGCGAACTCCCGGTTTCCAAAATCCGGAGATGGGACAATGCCGTGGTTCAACCACTGAAAAAGATATCTGAAAGGGAAAAGGCGTTGATAGAAAGCAAGCATTGTGTCTGTATCGACTCCTGTCGACTGAGGCGCTGACGAGCTGGAGCCAAATGCGCGTTACTAAATTGTCCCTGTGCGACCAGTCGAAGAACCAAGGATACCACTTACTTGGCGATCTCTGCAGCTGGTGAGGACGCCGTCTTATTGTCAGGAGCGCTGGACGCCGGATATTCATCGGTATCATCGTCATCGTCATTGAATAGATCCTCCAATTTCACGACTGTCGTTCCGTTCTCTGTTGCGTTGGCTCCGTTCCCCCGCTGGTCGACGCTGTTCTCTTGGTCAGGCGCAGGAGCATCTGGAAGGACCTCATCGTCATTTGTTTCCCGAGCTGGGGATCCTTCAGGGGATATAGAGTGAGGCATCTTGATTTGATGTGTATGTTGTGTCCCAACGCTGATGAGGTAAAAGCAGCTTTACGCTCTTAAAGGTTCGCTCATAATTGAATTGCTTCTCAGAAACCCATTAACGCGTGAGATAACCCGAGGCGCGTAACAGAGACGCGTTCCATGATCCGTAGCCCTGAGCCCTTATGCTAGTCACGTGATATATTATGCTGCCTTGTACAAGTTGATCTTGCTGACACATGATATGCATAACATTATGCTGTTCCTCCTTCATCTCCGCAAACGGCCTTGGACCTCAACAATGACAATTCTTTGCTTCAACACAACTCGCTCACTCCTTCAGGATACATCAGGGACAGTAGTACGGACCCGGTAGTACCACTGTACCTCTTCCTCCGCCTGTAGTGTGACCCAGTGTACCGTCCTCTTCGCTCTTGGTGTTATTGGATGACGCCTTGACATTACGTTTCCGGGGACCTTGCCCCAGGTGGAGTTCCCCTATCGGCGTGAACTGAACATCGCTTCAGGCTTGTTTCTAAAATTGGTGCTTTGTACCTCGAAGAAAAGTACCTGGGGATGATCCAGCTTTCGCACTGGTCCTGAAGATGACCTTTCCCAATGCGGTGAAGCAGCACATGCCTGTCCTGAGTCATGATGCCATGAGGATGGCGGGAACTTGATTAGACCTAATGCGCTTGCTGGAAGAGCTGCTTGCTCCTGGTGGTCATCTAACTATGGAGTACACCTTGCACTTCCTTTCTTGTCTTGCCTCTCTTGCTGAGAGTCGCAGATTGTTGGTTCACGCTAATGTCCACATTCCACATCCACCTGTGTTCTCGGCGACGACATCTGTGCTGCTCGTCCTTGATTTCTCGATCTTCACGGTGTCAATCACAGATGGGTACTTGCAACTGCAACCCTGGCTGCTGATGGTATTGCGCCGGTGATCAGCCCGTCATCATGACCATTTTGAGTGTGCGAAGCCGCGAATGCCCGTCGATTCTCGCACTTTCCATCCATCCTGGATATACATATAATCGTCCCTACATCTTCATTTGGAATTACCTTGCTCAGTCACATTGAACCAGTAAGTGATCCTCTATCCTCTAGATGATACAGGGGCAATTCATGTAGAATCACAACCTGATTGTCAGGTCGTCTTTGAGAGCCAGTTGACTCGATGCCCCTTCTGCTGTTTGCAGAAGTCTTGCGAAAGCTACAATGAAATGTAAGCAGAAAACCTTAAATTTCCGAAAACAGTGAACTGTGCAAGTTTTGCCTACGGTGAAAGAATCCTCTGCATACGATCCTATCTCAGAGTCTCTGCCTCTGAGGCTACGAGCATTCTGCCCGTTCAACCAATGGTTGAGTCTATGCTGCTCGCAACCGTTCTATATGGTTGATCTGTTGGACAGAGAAAATTACGTCCACTTATCGCAGATTACTGAAGTGCTCTCAACCGATCTCTGTATCGAAAGTCTTTTCACCTCAATCCTTGTAACACCATCTTCATTGCCTTTTCCGGAGTCAGAACCTAGCTGTACACTTGCCCCTGCTTGTGGATCTTCGACCTCCGAACAGTGACTGGTGGCATCTTGCAATTTCCATACAGAATGATGACGACATTATCACCGCTGCTATCATATCTGGAAATGCCGCTGCCCAAGTGCTTTCAATGTCTGGAACGTTACGGATATTCTGGGATTTCCATTTTGATGAAACTACAGAATGTTACGCTTGCGAGCTGGATCAACCTATGATAGCTTCGTCACCCTTTGCCCACTGTCAACGTTGAGTATACAGCTCCTTGACGAACCCTTGGCTCCATCCGCTAAGTTCCTGCGTTCAGGCAATTTCTTGGATTTCGGTGGAGAAGATGGATCATTACTCTTCTTCGCGGATACAATGCGAGCAGCATCGCCATCTACCAATGCCGGTGAATACCACAGTGGCATCTTTGCAGGCCAGTTCCTCAGTCCATGAAATACAGACCATCATGTTTCTTCTGGAAACGAAGAATATAAATCTGGTGTTTCGCACTTCTCAAGAACTTCTTCCTCTTCTTCTCACCACCTCCTCTGAGCTAGAAGAATCCGCTCGCTCCTGCTCTCTTGCTCCATTCGTTTAAATCCCAACGGTTTCCAAGTTCCATTGGCGTTTCGGTGTTTCTGTTCTTAATACAGTCAACAGATTAATACTCTTCCAAAATGGTCAAGGGTGCTCTGGCACTTCTGGCATTGGCCGGCCCAGCATTGGCTGGCGTTATCCAGGCCCGTGGAGAGCTCAGTGAAGTGGGCGTCGCTTCTTCCGACGCGAAGGATACCTGGGGTGAGAAGTCGACAACGTCTACTCCTACTCCATGGTCCACCACTTCGAAGTCTACCTCTACTTCTGAAGAATGGACCTGGACCCCTCCTTCTTCTTCGAAGACTACCTCTACTTCCGAGAAATGGACCTGGTCCACTCCTTCTTCGAAGACTACCTCTACTTCTACCAAAGGTGGCTGGTTCACTTCTTCGAAGACTACCTCGACTACTTCTCATCCCACGTGGACGAGCTCTGTGAACTCTACAACAACACCATGCCCCACTTCGACTACTTCTCACCCCAAGTTGAACTCTACCACTATTCCTGAGTGCCCGGAGTGTGGTCATAAGTCTACTAAGACCATTACTGTTGTGACCACCACCTGTCCAGGTAAATCCTTCTTTGATCCCCAAGCGTCCCAGAGACTTTATTGTGCTAATATCTACTCTTCCAGTCACTTCCAAGATAGTCACCTCTGGCAATAAGACTATCACTGTGCCAATCACCGAGACCAGCACCATCACCAAGATCCATACCACAGTTGAGAAGTTCCCGAACTCTACCGCCCCTGTCACTGAGGAGAGCACTATCCATGTCACTGTGCAGAGCACTGCTACCCACATTGAGACTGTTATTGCCAGTACTCCTCCCCCCGCTGTTGAGACCTCTCATGCCCCTGCTGCTCCGGCCGAGTCTGGTGTCTCCGCTGAGTCAGCCACTCCCAAGCCGCCCGTCTTCTCCGGTGCCGCTTCCTCGAACATGCAGCCCGCCGCTGGCTTCTTGGCTGCTGTCATGGGTGCCATGGCTCTCCTATGAACGACTGAATCCAATCCATCTTTCTCTCCATTGAACCAAGACTCTCGTGCTTAGTCCTGGTTCCGATAATCTTAAAGAGGATTGTTTGAGTTGAGAGTGCAGGGATATGGATCTTCTGTTTTAGTTGTGCTTTTCTGTCTCACAACTGTCTATGTGTGGAAGAATTTTCCTTTTTGGATATATGGAAACCTTGGAAACCAGAAAAAAAAGATGTGTCTTATATACTGTCAATCATATAGTAATACTAATTTATTAGTTAATAATATGAAAAGAATGAACGCATTCTGGTGCTCTCTTTTCCACAACCCAAACAAGTCTCCATACATCACTTTTGCTGAAACCTTCGCCAATGCATATTCCAATGGGATAGATCAATACCTAATGTTCCGTCATTATTGTATCTCTCTTTTCAAACTTCCCACCTTGACTCGCTGCCCGAGAGATAAAAAGTCTGTCAGCAGGGCAATGTCTAAGCGAATAATGAGCGCAGCTGCTAGGAGATACGGCCTGGTCTGGACGACACTCTCATCGAACCTGAAGTCTTTCGAGGCCTTTTTACGCCGGCGCAAATTCTCAACCATGCTCCAAACACGAGTAAAAGGATGTTCATCCATTGCTGCCTTCTTTTAGGATGCTGCAACATGCACGTGCAAGATCATCAGCTCACGCCATCTGTTCATGTCATACTTACCCAGGAACCTGTTTATGAGATCCATCATAGTGTTCACCACATAGATGGAAATTGGTGACTGCATGCCCACTTCTTCTCACATCACCATGAGCATGGATAGTTGCAAGATGCAGCACATGGCATGGAACACGCACTGGGAGTGCACATGAAGAGGCAACTCTCTTCCACGCAAGGCATATATATAGGGCTCACAGCACTTCTTTCATACATTGAGAATGACCGTAGCGAACATCATATAGGTGTTCACGTGGTGGGAGGGCTTCTGTCCTTTCTATTTATAGAAGAATTGGCACATTCAGGCAGTCCGTCAGCTGCGGCAAGAGTATAAGTCAGATGCAAGAAACATCCAACGTTTCCATCCATAGTAGTAAGAAAGACACTGTCCAGATTTATGGCTTCCAGCAAATTATATTCAGCAGCAGAAGATGACGGAAGGAAGAGCTCCAGAAAAACAAATTCAAGGAATCGTGGGTTTCCAGCTGATTATCGAGGATTCCAAAAAAAAATCCATTTGCGGTCCAGAAAACTCTATCAGTTCTTTCAGATCTTCAGATCGTTGGACCCAAACAATAACACGATTTTCGAACGTTTCCAGTCGACATTTCTCGACCATGGAAACAGTCAAATCCCAAATATGGCAACAGGCGCAGCACAGCGCTGCGCGGCAAAACGTTTCTTTCCAGATTTAGACCGACTTATGTCAGCTTCGAGGAGGCAGAGTAAGCAGCGTCTCCAAATTGAGACAGGGCAGTGCCTCGAAATGACCAAAAGTAGAAAGAGGCTGGGGCGCTTTTCCAGTCCACCGTCCAGCGAGTTCCACGCGATTGGTTTCTAACTCTCCGTGCCATTAGGCAAGTTTGGGTTGGGAACTTCTCCAGGTGAGATTTTAAACTGACTTTACTGCAGTCTGATTGGCTGGTGGGATCGAGAGCTCACCTAAGATCGTGAACCGTGACTTGTTACTATGTGGCTTTGCTGTAGGGCTGTCATTGTTATCAAGTTAATTACATGTATCTCTAATTCTGAGGTTTAGGGCGCAGCAACAATGACTATCACTTGCTGCGATACAGATGTATACTCCACTTCTTTTGTATAAAAGGATCGAGAAGTCTCCCCGGGTCAAAATGCAACAGAAGCGTCCATCACCATTCAGTCTCTCATTGTTTGCTTAAGTGTACAATTTTTTTGTCTTTGTCCAAGATCATATATCATCTATTCTTTGCATCAGCCTATATATCTTGAACTCCCTTTTGATCTGGTCTCTCTAGGGGCAATTCGCATATAATTTCCAGTTTCTATCATCTGCTCCAAATTATCATCGTCATGCAGTTCACCATCGCCTCTGCAATGGTCCTCCTCGGTCTATCAGCTACTCTGACAACAGCTGCACCTGCAGTAAAGAGGGTCGAGAATTTCAGCCCATTCCCCCTGAGCGACGGATTCCCTAATCCCTCAAACGAACAAGTCCAGCAGATCCAACAGCAAGCTCTGGGAACCCTGCCTAATGGCCCTCCACCACCCACGCTCAGTCGAGAAGGCATCACCAATCTCCAGGTGATCGCCTTGAACGAACTGTTTGAGGTTGCCTTCTTTACCGAGTTGCTGGCCAACGTCACCAACAACGTGACCGGGTATCAAGTCGAGAATTATACAGAGAGACAATTCCTCATCAAGACATTGACTGCTGTTCAAGCGGTAAGTAGTACCATCCCCTCATCCGTTTTGACAAATAACCACAAGAAAGCTGATTAGAGACAAAAAAAAAACAGCAAGAAGAACTCCACGCCCTCAACGCCAACGGCGCCCTCTCCCACTTCGGCGCCGCCCCCATCCAACCCTGCAAATACAACTTCCCCGTCTCGGACCTGCCCTCCGCCATCTCCCTCGCCAGCACCTTCACCTCCGTCGTCCTCGGCACCCTGCAAGACGTCATCGAGATCTTCGCCCAGAACAACGACAACGCCCTCACCCGCGCCGTCGCCAGCGTAGTCGGCCAAGAAGGTGAACAGGAAGGCTTCTACCGCACCATCCTGGGCAAACTGCCCAGCGAGCTCCCCTTCCTGACATCCTCCACTCGGGACTTTGCCGTCAACGCCCTGAACCAGACCTTCTTCGTCCCCGGATCGTGTCCCAATCTCGACACCATCAACGTGAAGAAGTTTGAACCCCTGACGCTGCTGACCACCGTCTCGGAACCGAAGACGCAGCAGGTGCGCTTCAGTTTCGAGTCGACGCGGCGGGACGCCGAGGTGCTGAAGCTCGTGTACATCAATCAGCAGAACATGCCGATCATTCAACAGTTCAACGTCGTCAGTGTTGACGGGTCCACGGTGACGATTGAGGCTACGTTCCCGTATGACCAGAATAAGATGAACGGGTTGACCATCGCTGCGTTGGCGTGGGGGGATGCGTCGACTTTGACGGATGTGACGCACGTTTCGGATGCGACGAGGTTTGGTCCCGCGTTGATTATTGTCAATTGATTTTTTTTTCTGGGGATAGGATAGATGTGTTGGGAATTTATATTCTTGTTGTATGTCTGATAGTTGATGTCTTGCTGATGGTATAGCATACATGGCGCTTTGGCTTTCTTGTCATAACTTTTTGATCTACATTTTGCATCTTTATTAGTTGGGAATCATAAACTTGATGTCTATGCATTTTCGGGTGCTGCACGGTTTGAACGGTGATGAAATGATGCATTTACAAAAGCGCTTGCTTTACTTTCGTATCTTATTTTGCATGCTGGCTGGGGCTGAAGAAACAAGAAAACCCCCTCCTCAGATCATAGAGAATTACATTCATTTAATGAGGAGTCTTTGCTTGAGTGTCGGGCTGTTCGTATCGGGCTGTCATAGAAGAAATAATCTAAGTTCATTGAATCATTGTTGTCTTGGGCCAGGTCAGTCTATGCATAGCAGAAAACCAAGGGCAAAATGAACCCTAGAAGTAAGTTATATATATATGATTAGGTCAGTTCGACTTGAAACGTTCATCACCCATTCATAAATCTAATTAATGCTTTTGTGTATATTCCTGGATAAAAAAAATATCACGAAAGAAAGTAGGATACGAGAAATTAAACTCTGCTTAGGCAATTCGCCTCATCTCAAGCCCTGGAGCTCTCCTGCTCCACCTCGGACTTGACAATCTTCCGCACACCTTGCCAGCCCACGCGCGCGCTCACAGGCGTGACTCTGCTCTCCCGCTGCTCCAAACCAATGAACTCCTGAGGAAGCACCTCCGTAAAGTCGTAACCGTCCTCACTGCGCAGGGCCAAGTCGACCGCGCTGGCAAACTTGGCCGGGTGTGCGGTGGAGAGAGAAATATGGCTTGTGCCAGGATGACGCTCGATGGAGCGAAGAGATGCAGCGACTCCAACAGCAGTATGAGGGTCGAGAATGTAACCGCCAGTCTTGGAGCTCTTGGCGCTGCCAGGGCCCAGATTAGATGGGAAGCATGAACCGTAGATGGACCGGATGGTAGCGATGGTCTCGTCGTCGCTCACCCGTTCACTCTCGAACTCGGCCTTGGCTCCCTCCAAGACGGCGCTGGGGACACTGAAGCCGCAATTGGTCTTAAGCTCGTTGAGCCAGCCGCTGACGGCTTCGCAGGCGTGCTTGCGCTTCTCCTCGGCGGAGCTGGAGCCATCGGCCTGGAAGGCCAGGAACCAAAGTAGACGCTCAAAGTTGCTGCTGACAAGAATGTCCATGGCAGGGCTGTGGGTTTCCTTCACACCGCCGGCCTGGGCGTCCTTGCGGTAGTGGCCGCCGCTGCGGAAAAAGCGATCAAGAATATCGTTCTCGTTGGTTGCAATGACGAGCTTTTCGGCGGGAAGACCCATGCGTTTGGCGAACCAGCCGGCGAGGATGTCGCCGAAGTTGCCTGAGGGAACGACGAAACGGATGGGAGAGCCCTTCTTGTAGCTGGGTGATTTGATAAGGGAGAAATACGAATAGAAATAGTAGGTCATCTGGGCCAGGATACGGGCCCAGTTGATGGAGTTAACCGCGGCGACATTGTGGGTGGAGTTGAGGTCGGGGTCAGCGAACAACGCCTTGACAATGTCCTGGCAGTCGTCAAAGGTGCCCTCCACCGTCAGATTGTGGACGTTGGCATCCAACACGGTGGTCATCTGTGCCTGCTGGATAGGAGACACTCGACCCGTGGGGAACAAGATAAAGACAGAGACGTCCTTCTTGCCGCGCAGGCCATAGATGGCTGCAGAACCAGTATCCCCGCTGGTGGCACCAATTACCGTCAGGTGGTGTCTGTCCTTGCCCTCCTTGCCCTTATTCTTGCGTACCAAGAAGTATTCGAACAAATTGCCTACGAATTGAAGTGCGACATCTTTGAATGCAAATGTCGGTCCGTGGAACAGTTCAAGCAGGTAGAGGTTGCGCTTGGCATCCAATTCCACCAGAGGGGTACGCTCCGGGTGGCGGAAAGTCGAGTACGAGCGGCGGATGATATCTTTGAGGTCTTCTGAGGGGATTTCGGAGGGGGAGATATAGAGAGAGAGAATACGGAATGCAAGATCTTCGAAGCTCAGGTCGCGCCATTCCGACTCCCATGAGCTGGGGAGAGAGGGAATCTCCTCGGGAACGAACAGACCGCCATCGGAGGCCAATCCTTTGAGGACAACATCTTCGAAAGACAGCTGTGATGTGAGACAACGGTTGGTCAGAACTTCAATTGCATTGAGCCAAAGATGGTTATCGTGCATACTCCATATGAGCCACCCCGCGTGCTAAGATATTTTTGCGAAAGTGTATGCGACATGATGGCAGGAGGGAAAAGAGTAAGACGTCCAATTGAAAGCAAAAAAGGAGAGAGAAGAATCTGCAATAAACAGATAGAAAAGACGTCCACAGGGGAAGATGTTGAATGGACAAGATTAATCTCAGCTCTGCGGCAGATGAACTGTGAATCACCAACTTTCTCTCCGAAGGCGCGGGGATGTCGATTTCTGGATCGGGTTTAGCGCCTCCGAGAACGGCGGGATGCTTGTCTGGGCTGATCACGTGCATCAGTGATAGGTGGATGCTTGACGCCTTGACATTCAGGCACTGACTTGGGTTGGTCTTTCTTTCAGACGAGACAGACGACTCGTTCAACATCCTCGAAAGAAGAATTAACGTTGCTCTATCGTTATATATACATGCCTATGCCTATGTCTATATCCAATGCATTGCCTAGGTATCATCATCGTCATCACATATTCATTGGCCTCCCTTTCTTCCGTTTAGTGTTCCTCGTTGGCCAGCACGTAACGGTAGCGTGCCTTGCCTGCGCGCATATCCACAATGGCCCGGTTGGCATCCTTCATGGGGATCTGCTCAATCCAAGGCTTGATTCCCTTCTCCGCAACGAGGTTGAGCATCTCGCGGATCTCGTCGGGGCTTCCAATGAGAGAGCTCTCGACCTTCAGACGGGGAAGGAGTGGGCGGATAGGAGCAGTGAGAGTGCCGTCCTCAGGCAATCCAACCTGAACGAAGCTGCCATTGACGGCGAGCAGTCCAAGGTACTCAGTCATGGGCATCTGCATCTACGTTAGATATGATATCTTGATTCAACCAGATA
The DNA here is from genome assembly GCA_000787455.1 of Evansstolkia leycettana. Lineage (NCBI taxonomy): Eukaryota > Fungi > Ascomycota > Eurotiomycetes > Eurotiales > Aspergillaceae > Evansstolkia > Evansstolkia leycettana. Next base: position 29,419 of record JSYV01000666.1, on the reverse strand, counting down.
TTGAACTCACCTTGGTGGAGGACACGGTGCACACAATGAGGTCCAGTGACCGGGCATACTTCTTAGCCCAGTCAGGCTCGTCATCAGTCGCAATGTAGACATCGGCACCCATCTTGAGGGCGTCTTCACTCTTGCTGGCCTTGCGCGAAATGGCAACGACCTTGTCGGCACCCATAGCCTTGGCGAAGAGGACACCGAAGTGGCCCAGTCCACCGATACCAATGATTCCGACGCGCTTTCCGGGACCGCAGCCGTTGTGCCTCAGAGGGCTGTAGACGGTGACACCACCACACAGCAGGGGAGCTGCATCGGCAGAGGGAATGGCGTCGGGGATCTTGACGACGAAGTGGGAGGGTGTACGGTTGTACAGCGAATATCCACCGTAGGACTTGCCGCCGTTCAGGTGAACGCTGTTGTAGGTTCCAACAAACTTCTTCTGGCAGTACTGTTCCCAGCCCATGGCACACTCGGGGCAATCACCCAGGCGGCCCTGGCAGGAATCACTCTGTGCGCCTACACCGACACGGTCTCCGACCTTGATTCCATTCTTGACCTGGGAACCAACGCGAACAGCAATGCCGACAATCTCGTGGCCGACGCAGCAGGGGTACTTGGTAGGTCCCTTCGAAGCGGTCAGTAAGACACGCGAAATCAATCTATAGAAGAAGGCGCCACGGAAGTACTCACCCAACCGCTGCCCAAAGTGTGCAAATCAGAACCGCAAATACCGCAGTGGGTGACCTTGATATCAACATCGGTCTCTTCCCACTCCTTGGGCTCAAACTCCTGCCAAACCATCTTCCCCTGGACGGCACTGGGATCAAGGCCCATCCATCCCTCGAACTTGTAGTCCGTCTGCGCCATTGTGATGAGATTGGGGACTCGCTCGAGAGGCTGCCAAGTCAATGTGGTTTCAACGTCGCCGTTTTGAAATTGTTGCACGAGGTCTGAACAGGGCAGAGTAGGCCCATTTCCCCCTTTATATCATCCATCTGTGCCTTTTTTTTATCCATGGATACTGGTGGTACCGAGTGGAAGACACAAGCGGGTCTGAAGAAATCGCGGTTCCACTTGCTCTCGGGAGAGAAGCTTCAAGAGCGTGTCCTTATGCCGGACACCGGTGTTAACGGAGAAGAGCTGACGACTAAAATTTTTCATGGGATCAGGCTTGGAACTTGACAGTTGAAACCAAGGCAAATTGCCGACATGCCTGGCTCGTGCCGAATTTCTTCCAAAACATTTCCCTACCGAATCAGGCAGACTTGTGGGACGGCGCTGATGTCATGCTCATAGAGACCTGAAATTGAAGGAATCTTGTCTATGATAGACTCAGTTTACGTTGAGAGTGGCATTAATATACCGCATGTGAATCAGCCTAGGATGGTCTCAGCCTTTGGCTTCTTCCCCGTCGTTCCTGAGGATCTTTTACATCTGCCACACTCTTCTCTACGTCGGCGACGCAGCTGGCCTGCGGAAAATCGATTCTAAAATCCGGACCAGTCGCAAGCCAAATCTTCGACATGGAGGGTTGTCCAGTCCATGATCCCTGATTCCCTGCAAGAGGTGAAGTTGAATGCGTAGTAGTGGAGACGGAAGCTTCAACGTGTAGGTCAGAAGCTTAAAATCTCAAACGATTGACGACCATCTCTTGGTCTCGACTACCGGAGGACGCCAATCACCGCAAAGGATCGAATCACATTGAAGGCATTCTGATTCAGGGTGCACAAGTGCCCGTCGGCAAGCCGTGGTGGCGGGCACTTCAAACTTGTGCCGTGCAGAATCCTCCGAAGTGCTTAGTCATCAAGCCATTTTTGATTTATGCTTTACAACAAATCACTGAGGATGGAGAGATACAATATTCAGAAGCAGTAAACCGATTGTCAATGATTCTTGTCTGTCTTAGCAAGTGGGAAAACCCCATTGTTTTCTGGCGTGACCTGCTCTGGATATCTCGACTCCTCGAGGAAAATTCTGTAGAACAGTAAAGCCACAGCTGTGGTCCCTGTGGATCATGGTTGAATTAATTAAGTCCGGGTTCTTATCTCCATTCTTCTCCACATGGATTTGTTGGATCGCTTCTGTTCTATTCGTTTCTCTACTCCTGGTACCCTGGGCAAGCAGTTAATAATTCATGCTATAGTAGCAACACAGTCGCCTGGTCTGTCCTATTATTGATTATTAAGCGTCTGTAAAGTAACTATCCATGTCTTTTAGTTACGTCATTTTATCTCTTGTTTGAAGGATGAGAAAGCGAAATTGCAAGAGTTGGAGCCAGACCAGAGTGTAACTTCTCGTGAGGCCAGTTATGGTGAATATCCTTAGGATGATACTTTGCGATGTTGCTGATTCATGAATGCTCCTTTAGTTTGCGTTTTCTTCGCTCTAGAGACTGTGGTGTAATCTACTTGCATTGCATAATGATTCTATATTATTCCACCTGCATGTCAAGAACCGTGCTTGGATAATGCTTACCTATATTTAATTTCCAGGTCCCAAATAACCTACCTGTACACAGTTTGAATGTCTCGAAATAACACTGTTCTTTCCCTGACAGACATGCTTATTTGGTTGATAGATGAACTTCTTGCTAGAATATAATAATGGTCACACACTGTCATCTGAGGAATCTACCTGCATTCTTTCTTAGAACGGGAAGATGTTGAAGACAAGGTGCTATTTCATGGTTTTAACATCATACGTATAGTACAACCAACCTGTGTATACCATTTTCCAAAGACTACAATCATAACCTCCTTAAAGCGCGGCACACCAGGAGGCAAGGCCCGGCTCAACAGAGCTGCACCGCAGAAAGGAAAAAGAGGATTTGAAGGATATTTTGAAGAAGGACAAGAAACATATACAATTCGCGAGCTGGAGTCAGGACGTCTTTGGTGGCGGATGCAATCATTAAGGGAATGGCAAGAATGCAGGAAGCTTGGAAAAAAGAAGAAGTTGAAGGCTCTATCTTATTCGACAACACTCAGATTCACGTACAGGTATCAACTCGGAATCCACTGATTCACCGTCCCCATAAGAATTGCCAATGGCCAAGGACAAAAAACGTGATGTCAGAGCTTAGAACAGAGACATTATATCTTCGTTGGTTTTCTTGGGCTGGTTGCCCGGAGGAGGCGTGGCTGTGTTGTTGGACAGATCAAGCCCAGCAAACCCGTTCATCAGGTCCATACCGGCGCTGCTGCCATTGGCGCCACCGAAGCCTCCACTTGCTGAGGGGGCAGCTTCACCACCTCCAAAGACTCCAAGGAGATCGTCCAGGTTATTGCTCGCTGCGGGTGCACCAGCAGCGGGGGATTCAACTCTAATTGGCGTGCCGGCTAAACCTTCGAGACCAGACATGCCACTCGGTGGTTCTTTTTGTGCTGATGCGGGAGCTGTGCCATCGAAATCAATATCTAACAGGTTCTCGACGTTGCTTTGAGCCTGTGCGGGGGGAGCTGTGCCGGAAACTGCTGCTGCGGCCGCTGCAGCCGCCAACGGGTTCTCTCGCGCATTTTGAATTTGTTCCCTGGGGTTTGAAGATCAGCAACACGATTCGATCCATGTATTGTAGGGGGTGTCACGAACTCGATAGCGGCCTGTTGGACAGCATCGGCACCGAACCGACCCTGACCAACGAACTGCTCTGGAGGCTTATGATAAACAGACGCAAGAGTCGATAGTTCGGAGATCAATTGTTCGAGAAGTGCCGGGGGTAGTGAATGGACAGTGGACACAATCCGGGGTTTCTCGGATAGCACAATGTTTTTCGTGGCGTTGGGATCGCTTGTGTTCGAAAGTAAGCGCCAATAGACGTATGCTCGATCGCGGACGTCCGGATTGTCGTTCTCTGCCGTAGCGGCTTGAAGAACCTTTTGTACAAGCCCTTGAGCTTTCTCCGGCCGTTTTAAGAACAACTTGACAACCGCAGTCAAGATTTGCAACTGAGTCTAAGCGTGGAGGCAACTGTTAGTTAGAGCCTGGAGAGGTGGACATGATAGACAAACCTGTGTGAATTCTTCGTTGAAGCCATCAACAAAGCCGGCCAGAATATCTCTGGCGTTGCTAATTTTCTCCGCGTACTCGCCGACAATCCAGATCAAAGCGGCTCTGGCATTAGGCTCGTCCAGTTCGTCAATGCACTTGCAGAGAGTGGGAATAATGCCCTCATAACCAGGATACTTGCGGAAGATATCCTTAATGACGACGATAGCCTCTTGCACCACGTAGTTCACCTTGGTATTAATGAGATCCAAAAGTGTGTTCACACATCTTTCACTAGAGCTGTCAATCTTGATAGCGACCTGGCCAATAGCTTTGACAGCGCGGCGGACAAAGTCCATGTCCACTTCCAAGGCGTACTCCTTCAGCTCGGCGAGAAGCTGATCCACGTTCCGCTCGTTTGCTATCCGAACCATAATCTCGAGTTTCTGGAATTTGACGTAAGGCGGGTCGTTATATTTGCAGAAGAATACACGCAACTCCTTGTTCAAGATATCGGGTTGCTTTTGGAGCAAGAGATCGATGTTTCTCAAAGCGACGTATTGCACCTCAGGGGCAGAAGACACCAAGGTTACTAAGAGATAATGGTCAGCAACCCACCGAGCACATAAAAGAGCGGACGAACACACCTAGAGGAGGTGCCATCTTCTTGAGATAGTTCTTTGCCAATTCAGGATTAATGTTTTTCATGTGCAAAAACACAACCTTGACGGCTGCCAATACCACACTTGCGTTGACATGCTGGAACTGAGGCGCAACTCGTTCACAGATGTGTTCCGATTCCTTCACATCGGCAGTCTTGTACTCCGCCAGTGTAGAAAGGATTGTAACGCGACCCCATTCCGTACACTCGTTTAATGCCATCAGGAGTTTGCGCAAAGTATTGGAAGTGACCTGGAGCGCGTTCGTCTCAGGGGCCGTGTGGTTAATCTCCGCCAGCGCCGTCACCGAATTTGCAACCACCATGGGATTTGGATCCCCAATCATTTCTTGCAGCATCTCAAGGAAGCCGTTCTCCAAGCACATGGAGGGGTTGAGGTCGAAAAGCTTGGCCACGCAGATAGCAGCAGTCTTGCGCACATACGGCGACTCATCCCGTAACGTCTTCCGCAGCGGTTCCTCCATGTAGTCCACCATCTTATCCACTCTAATGCAGCCCATTGTTCGGATCGCCAGTGCTCTGATAAGAGGGTTGGGGTCTTCGGAGTCTTGTACGAAGGTATTCACGGCGAGAATGCAAAGATCCGGGTGAGATTTGGCGTAATTCCTATGAGGTAGCATAGATTAGCGGACATTGTAATGGAATGGATATTCGCAAAGCGTGCGAGATCTCACATAAGATATAGATATACAAGTTTCTTCTGCTCAAGATCGTTCGTGGCAATATTCTTGAGCACATCGGGGAACAAGGCTGAGACGTCCTTCCCCAGTGTCATGGCCATGATGGTCTTCTGAATGGCCTCTTTTCTGTAATACATCGTTAGAATTAGATAGGTCAGGTCCTCCAGAAGAAGAACCCTGGCGCTCATAGCATACCGTTCATAGGCATATTGAGATCTGTCAAGCCGCGTCAGCATATCTACTTCCCTGATGACCACGAGCGGGAGCAGTCGTACACTAATCCAGCTCTCAATTCAAATGTTTCTCCTTTCCTAGGCACCGTAAAAGCGCCTCGTATCCTGTTCATCGCCATGACTGTATAAGAGAAGCTTCAGCAGCAAGCAGATCGTGCTGCCGCTGTGATCCAGATATTCGAAGTCGGATTGCGGGGAATCAGCGGGTGAAGTTCAGGGACACCGTTGCGCAAGAATGGGCGATGCACTCGAGGGGAAAGTCGTTGATCCTAAATCATAGCACCCTAACTGCGCCAGAAGCAGCTGCGAGAAAGAACAGACAAGCTTCAGCACCGGCTTGTTGTGGTGGAAGAAGGCTGAGGGATGTTTGGAGAGGCAAGTTTTGGTGGACTGACCTCTCAAAGTGTCCACAAATCGAATCGCGGTGTTAGTCCGGGCGGCTCATAAGCTCCAGCATTGTCTATCGATTAATTATGTGTACCAGGACGGATTACTTTACTTCCTCCTAATCATAGTCCTCTTCCTCCGCTCCTCTACATAGTGGATACAGAACTAACATCTTAATGATGGTCTGTAACTATTCGAGTTCGCCGAAATTCATTGAACTAACGTGTACAGGCACAGCTCCCTAATTTACGACGTCTCTTCGTCGAGGCCCGGACAGAGGCTGAGGAGAACGAATATTCAAGAACAGCTGTATGTTCTCATTCAACAATTAATAACTTTTTTGTTTTCTACGAATCGATCAAGCTGACGATGGGAGACAGTTCTACAACCTGGTACTCTTTATTTCCTCTGTTGCAGTATTCAGTTTGGTAGCGCAAAGAATGAGCGGAGCGAAGTCGGGCAAATGAAGCATGCGTGGCAACGCAATTGATCATCGCAATTGATCATCAACTGGCATCAGATATCGCTATTTGATCTTCACATCGCACGGAGCACTCCCTGAAGACATTATTGGATGATGACTATTATGGTTATAGCAACATCCCGACAAGACGCCGTTTCAGGTGTATCAATAGACATCTGACGCACATCAACATGTACACGAGAACCTAACGTACGACCGTCTTTCTCCGCGCCTATCGCATTCAATCCGTTTCCTCTCCATCAGTGTCTAGAAAGGCGAGACTTTTCAGGCCCCGATTCAACCTCCGTCGGGGCTTAGGACCACCGTCGCTATTCTCATCCGCACTGCCCGTCCCCCATCTTTTAGCACCTTCCTGGACCAGCTCGAGGTCCGCCTTCAACTCGCGCTCCTCCCGGATCTGCCTAGCCTTTTCCAGGGAATACCGACCTTCCATTCCTGCATCCCTCAGCATGTCCTTGAGGTGCTTGATCTTCGCCTTGGGGGTCTCGTAAGGAGCCAGCTCCCGGGACCACATTTTGCGGATCCCGCATTTGACGAGCCATCCTTGCAATCGTTTGATCTCGGCTTGGTCGGGGTCAAGATCTGCATCCTTCCCTTTGGTCGTGGCCTTCTTCTTCCCCTTTCGTGATGTTCCTTCCGCACTCTTCTGTCTCCTACGACTGGGCTGTGGAGCTTCATCAAGCACTACAGACATTTCACTCTCCGAATCTACCTTGTTTTGGTCTTCTTCCACCGATGGCTTAGTGTCCTGCTGTTCGTCTGCTCCATTGGAGTCGTTTGAGTCGACGCTTTTCCTCGAAGGTTTCGGCGGCGACTTCGTCTTCTCTGCAACGTTCTTTGTTTGCTTTCGTGACTTGGCGGGCTGCTTAACATCCTCTTCTTCAACTTCGCTTTCGTCGCTCGGTGGTACTGAAGGTTCAGTGACCTCGTCCTCCTCTTCTGATTCGGGCGGAGTGCTTGTCTTGCGGCGTTTTCGCGGTTTGGAGGAATCTTCAGTTTTGATCCGTTTGACCGGTTGGGTCTTTGTCCCTCGAGACTCGGGCTTCTTCTTCAGTGGAGGTTTAGGCGTGTCTTCTTCGCTTTCTTCCTCCTTCGCGGCTGCTCTATCCTGTACTTCCTGCGCGCATAGGAGAAAATACCTGATTAGTTTTCGATGTGGTCGCTAAACTCGTACCATGTAACAACGCGCAGGAACAACCTACCACTTCATTCCTAATAATTTCATCACTTTTCGCTTTCCAGCGACTGTCGCCCTTGAAGAACCCATCCTCAAGCCCAAGAGACTTTTCGGTCGCTAATCGCACCCGTTTAACGGTCAATTCTTCCATGTTTCCCGTTTTGTAGATCTTAGCGACCGTCTCGCGTAGAGCTTTCTCCAAAGTTTCGTCCGACGGAACGGACGGCGCTGCTGACTCGGCCTCAGACTCGTCGGAGTCGGCCATTGTGTATCGTGGAGCCATTGGCAGATGATCTTCTATTATTACTCTGTGGTGACTCGGTGAATGAAATAAGGTGGTGTAGTGTGGGAGATCGTCAAGTCACGCCGTGATATGTTCGACTTAACGAGAGAAGTGGAGAGAAGTCAATCAATTGATAGAAACGCGTCAATGAGGAGCTGTAATAACACAAGAGAGAGACAAGTTTGCGTAGTGTAATTGATTAGAAGGATAATTTAATTTGATCGGCTGTAACGCCACCAATGATTATCACTTGGAAAGTGTGTTCTGACACTTCCTGTCCTCTGAGGTTGACGGCAGGCTTGATCGTTCTAGAATCGAGCCTGACGTTATCGCGTACGGAGTACTAACATAACTCAGTCAACAGATCTTTTTGCTGACAAAGCTTGAGCAATGCTTTTGTAGAGAAAAGAAGCCTCACTCTTTGACAATTTATATGCTGCACACTTTCATTCATTGCTTTCTTTTACTCCATAGTGGTTATCATATTCTTATCTTACACATACTCCTACTCCTCGATCAAACGCAATTGACTACCGTCTTCCTCCGAGCTTGCGCTGATATCTACCCTCTCGAATACTTTCCAATCCATACCTCATCTCTGCAAGCTCGAGGACTCGTACATTTCATCCTCTCACACCTCTTTTCAGAGAGAAGGGTTGTCCTAGAATCGCAATGACCGACACAAACCCAGAGCAACCCAACTCGCAACCCCGAATTCCGAAATCCTTCTTCAGCCAACAATTTCCGTCGGCAACTGCCAGCTCTTCGACGGAGAAGAAGGACATCGACGTTCCCAAAGCGAATCTACCCAAGGGAGTTGTTCTAGATAAAGATGGCAAACCGTACGTTATCTCGCCTTATATATATATATTCTAACAAATGTGTTTGTTATACCGCTAACTAGCTAGCTAATCGCAACCTCCAGATGCCGTCTCTGCACAGACGCCGCCTCATGGCGCGCATTAACCAAACAAGCCAAAAAAGCACCGACAACCATCGCAGCAGCTGGCGCAGCCGGTGCAGCTGCATCCGCCTTAACCTCAACCGCACCATCCACCCCCAACGATTGCCCCCCCGACGTCGAAGAACTGGGCCGCTCAACATGGACCTTCCTCCACTCCCTCACAGCCGCGTACCCCGAGAAAGCCACACCCGAGCAGCAGACGGAGATGCGTTCGTTCCTGAAGCTCTTCTCCCGCTTATACCCGTGCTGGGTCTGTGCAGAGGATTTCCGGAACTGGATGGCCGAGCCGAGTGGGAAGAATGAGCCGCGGTTGTCCGGGCGGAATGAGTTCGGGACATGGATGTGCGAGGCGCATAATGAGGTGAATCGGAAATTGGGGAAGAAGGAGTTTGATTGTCGGCTGTGGGAGGAGAGGTGGAGGAGCGGGTGGAAGGATGGGAGGTGTGATTGATTGATTACCCGAGCCATGGCAAGGCGTGCAGGGAAACTATTATGCAGATTATTGCATTTTGATGTTTTATGATTCTGGCGGGTGATTACCTGCTGGTAGATTTAGACATAGAAGGGGGAGTCAGGCTTGAGATGTTTGTATTATACTCCACTACTGTACGATGAACGACATCTAAGAAGAATAAAAAATAAAGAATCTCTTCTCAATTTTAAGGCGTCGAAATAATCCGTCGGGATCAAAAACAGAAATTGGAAATCGCTGAGTGATTAATCGAGCATGATATGAGAAGAACATACATTTAAAGTGCACTTTAGCCATCTCCAGGCCGTGGCGCCACCGCAACACAACATCAACCCCCACATTAACGCATGAAAAATACCAAGTCTTCTTTTCTTGCCCTCACGCCAGCGGGTGAGAGACAGACAGGAACGAACAACTGTCGAACTGCGTCAACTTCAAATTTGGCCGGGAACGAACAAGCGCAGACCGCTTGCCGGCGCTCCAATCTCCGTCACGTCAGATATCCTGCAAACGGTGCCCTTGTATTGTTCATGATATTTGGCACCGGTGAATGGATCCGACACGCTGGGAGAACCGCTGTAGATGGGCGTGTATGAAGCGGCACAGATGTCGAATTCAGCAAATTGATCGAACTCGATGTCGATGCTGTCTTGCGGGTAGCGCTCACATTGTGCCTTGATCTTCTTGGCCTGTGTTTGGGGTCAGCACACTAGAACCTTTCCAGGGAAAAAAGGGGGATGAAATGCCGTACCTGATCGAGCAGCTTGGCAGAGCCTCCGTTGGCAAGCATGCGGTTGGCAAAGCTGAGAGCAGAAGAGTAGTTCTTATTCGTAAAAGCGAATTTCATGGCAGCCATCAAAGCGAGCTGGCGATGAGCAACCTCCAGCTTGGGAATGGTGAAATATGCAGAGAGCTCAAGGCTTCGCTTGAGGTTCTCTGGTGTATCCGTGGGCAGGGAACGGCGTTCGAGCTCAATGGACATCGCCAAGATATACTCGCGAGCTGTGGCGATGATCTTCTTCGCCTGCTCGACATCGGCCTCAGAAGACACGGTGTTGACCAGCAGGGTGTGGAGGATGCCCTTGAAAATCTGAACGCCTTCCTCGAGCTTGTTCGCTCTCATAGCGGCGTAACCCTTTTGCAAGTCATCATTGGCAATGGTCTCCAAGTCTCTCGGAATGATGGGGAGGACCTTTCGGCTGTCCTTCTCGTCCACTGTCCTACGCACGTAGTTCACCAGTGGAGGAAGACCAGCCGTAGCTGGCAGGTAAGTCCTCGATGCCTTGTAGATCTCGAGGAATCGATCCTTCAGAGGAGCGAAGTTGACAGCACCGACCTGTCGGTTGAGCAGCTGCATGGCAGTGTCGAAGGAGCCCGCGGCAACATGGTCAGCTGCCAGAGGAGAGTTGCGAGCCCACAGATCGGCTTCGGAGCTGCCGGCGCCAGCTTCAGCACTGTCCACGTTCACGAAGTCAACATCCTCCTCCACGTTGATCTCTTCGCCCATGTCCCATCCGGCGACGTCTTCCTCCTCTTCTACCAGAGTGTCACGAGCAACAACAGCATCCTCCTCTTCTTCCTCGACGTCATATCCATTGGCAGCAATCTCTTCATCAACTGCGCCGACTTCTCCAAGAAGGGCCTTCTCAAAGGACGAGTGGCCGGCAGCCTTGACAGGCCAGTTCGACTTGAAGGTTGGGACAATTGGATGTGGGACTTGGGATGGCTCCCCCACTGGCGGAAGGGCGATCTGGTCCTCTGTCAAGCCACAAGCTTCGAGGATAGATTCAGCCTCCTCGGTCATGCCGTGAGACTTCGCAGTCAGATACGCAAGGGGATCTAAAAGAATGTTAGCAGGCGGAACCATTGGCGAGTCACGCTTCTTGACATACACAAATCGACTTCCTTGAACATCTGAATCCTGTCCTCCACATCACCGCGATAGATGGCGTTCTGGAAACGGGAGGTAAAATCTCCACGGTGCTCGGCGATTTTAGCCATTCTCGAGAGCTTTTCTTGATCACCAGTCGCAAGATAAAGGAATGAAAGCTTATCAAAATTGCGCTGCTTTTGATAGGTCATCTCCACAGTTTGGTGGTTGCCGTGGGCCAGAGCCTCGACGCCGAGCCTGTTCCAGAGTTTGGGGCGGTCAAGTTCCTTTGCCATTTCAATGGCGACATCGAGATTGCCACACTCAAGGGCGAGCTCAAAACGAGTTTGCGGATCCTGGACGAATTGCAAAGCAATTTCGGGATAGCCCTTCTTCTGCAGGTAGGAGATGATACTTTGGCCAACCAAGCTGGAGGTCTTAATGATCTGGAGCATTTCGTCGTAGTTCCTCTTGACCAACGCCAGTTTGAACCGGTATTCTGTCGGATCAATCTCCAGGATCCTTGGCTTAGCGTTGCGGTCGAGACAGTAGACATTCCTTCCCTTCACCCTGACAAGATATACAGTTTGGTCTAGAGTACGGATGATGCCATTGTCGCTGAGTAGTTGTCAGCATTCTGCTTGAAAGACATGTTAGCTAGCAAAGGGAAGACGCACCCATTGAGCAGAGAGTACTTGACGTGATTCAAGGTGGAGTAGAGGAGCACCCCGGCATCGTCCCAGGTAGCGCTCTTAATGCGAATCGTCTCATGCAGGCTGCTTACTTGCTCGAGGGTCTTGGTGACAATGGTGACATTGTGTTTGCTGAGGAGAGCAGCGTACAGTCCATCATTGGACCATACCACATATTTGACGCCACTCACGGCAAGTTCCGCCAACTGCTTCTTTTGTTGGATGTCGAACAAGACGACCGATGTCGGAGTGATGAAGAGCAAGCAGCCAGTTCCTCCGAAATAGATATCTGTTGTTCCAGCAGGAGGCTTGATCGTTTTCGTCGTCGAGTTGCTAAGGTCTTTGATTTCGACCTGTTGGCTGGACTGGTTGAACACAGCGAATCGGTTCCGCGCGACAAAGACGGCCGAGTTACCCGGACCACGTTTCACATCAGAAGGTTCGACAGCACCGGTTGCATCCCTGGGCAGGTGGATGAGCTCGTAGATGCCATTGTCGGCTGGCGAGGTAACGAGAATGGCCCGCTCAGCGGGGTTGTAGGAGAGAGTTCGTGGTGGGACCCATGGCGAACCCAACTTGCGCAAGGAGAGCATCGGCGGAGACTCGACATTCTTGGCGAAGTCGTACGATTTTACATGCTTCTCCTTTGTGATGTAGAAGAGCTGGTTCTGGTAGACCGCGGACGCGGGGCGCTCTCTTTCCAACTTGAAAACCATAACACCGGTATCGTGGCCAGCAGCGAACAGGTTGATCTCTGGGTGGGCGGCAATGACCCAGAATCTATCCAGGTCGCGCTTGAATGACTGGACTGAAGTCCGCTTGTTGAGATCCCACACTCGGATTGTCTTGTCTTCGCCGACGGAGAGGATGAGATCCTGGTGAGGATGGAAAAGACAGGCCGATGCATTCTGAAAATGACCACGGCAGGTGTCGACTTCCCACGCCTTGGTGTCTTCTCTGTGTCAGCGTGATTAAGGCGCAAGAAACACAATGTCCGCACTTACCACTCATTCTCCACAACTTGATCAGACGATCATCACCCGCAGAGACGATCAAGGGCAGAGTCGGGTGGAACGAGACCCAGTTCACACCACGGTCATGTCCCTCCAGGACAAATTTGACCACTGCGTCCGTGTTTCCAAACATATCTGCCTGATTGGGGTTGGCCCGGGCCATCTGGTCTTCAAACGTCATGGAGGTCGGTGCCGAGTGCTTCTTCCGCAGGCCCGAAATATCCCAGATACGGACAGATTGGTCGAGAGAGGCGGAGGCGATCAGGTCTTCCTTGGGATGGAACTGAGCGCACATCACGTAATGGTTATGGCCGGTCATGGTGCAGACTGGAGGTTTACAGGTCAGTGACATCCTCGGCTAGGTGGTGGTAGTAGCAACAACTCACTCAATGACCTGTTCTGCCAATTCCATATCCGAATGGTCTGATCATCTGACGCAGAGAGGATCCAAGGAAGCTCATGATGGAAGAAGACGGTTCGCACGTAATCCAGATGGCCGTTCAGGGTGAAGAGGCATCTCCGGGTTTGATAACTCCACACTTTGATCTTGTAATCATCGCCGCCGGAGACAAAGAGCGGTTGCGTCTTGTGAAAGTCAATTCCTCGAACTGGGCCATCGTGTTCCTCAAATCGATCAATGAGGGTTCCCATGCGATAATCCCAGAGCTGGATGGTCGATGAATGGAGCGATACCAGAATCCATGGCCTAGATCAGGAGTCAGCGAGATGGTGCGACGCGGAGGGAGTTTCGACGGTGAACTGACCGCTTGGGATGGAAGGCAATTCCTTTGGCTCTGGAGGATTTGGACTCAAACTATAAAGATCGAAGCAGTCAGCAATGTTTGAGACACAGGAAATCTAGTATGATACGATGACGAGGGGGTCTAGTCGGTACGTGCCTTGGTGAGCATGTTTGGAGAGGACTGCATCTTGACAGAGGGTTGGCCAGAGCCGCACCATTAAGTAGCAAGCTCCGCACACTGAGATAAGAAGAAGATCACAGATACTTCCACCACATGCACTGCAATGAGGGTATATCAAGCAGAGCGTCTGGGGATCTGTTGTCAACTTATCAAAGGGCTTGCGGAGCAGCTCCTGGCGGTACAGTTAACGTGGACTTAATTGTGGTTGACGGTGTCAGGAGCCAATAAGCGAGTGTCTCAGGAGCCTGTTATGGACCCGGGCGGTGAGCACTGGTCCTATTTTCGGGCAAAGTACTTGAAAGAAGGCTACGGAGTACCTTTCAACTGCTATACCTTTAGCTAGTATCAGAGAACATAATTACTTCTTTATATTGCTCCCGCTGAAAAGTCGTGGTTCCTATGATGGCCTAATGCTATATTGGCAAGACTGCATCAACTTTTTCTTTGGTTTCAAAACCAGATCAAACTCCCCTTTGTTCATCATGACAAAGGGGGGAATTTTCTGGCTATCGATTCTGGGACAAGAACTATCAATCCGCAGGTAATGGTGGCCTCCTTGTTATATGATCATATTGTCAGCGGTCCATGATTTTTATAAGTCTATGCGACTTCTGTTGCAGTATACCTGGCCTATTTCAGTGGTCTGCGCAGATTGCAAGAGTGCCTTGCCGCAATCTCGACCCGATAAGCCTCTTGAATGACAAGCGATTTCCTCAACTTCGGGACTATGTTCCTTTCATTCCTTGGAAGCACGCAATATGACTGAAGGGGAGTTCTCCCAGCCGTCTTTCGAAGGCCAATCTCAGCCAAAGCGATCTTCCCCGTCCGCTGCTGGCAGTAAACGTAAACCAGACAGCGCAGAATATCCCGACGCTACCTTCATCCAGGATGCAGGATACGATGCGGATGTTGAGGTTGTCAAGCCATACGCGATTGAAGAGCCAGAGGATGTGATCCCCTATGATCCACGGCCCCAGACTCCGAAGCTCTTAGAGGGCGCAGATCAATGGCAACGGGAACTTGTGCATTCGATGCAGCATCTTCACTGCGATTCCGACACGAACGATTCTCTTATACGCATGAGCCAGACGAGAGGCCAAAAGAGAAAGCCATGCGCCACTGCTGCTGCCAATGCAGCGCAGCCACACTTGTCCGGGAGAATCGGTGAAGCATCGATCATAAGTCCGAAGAGGCTGCGGCGACGTAGCAGACGTTCGAGAGAAGACCTGAAGTTTGCCAGAATGACCCCTTCTATATATACTCCTCAATCAACATCACCGTATGCAAGCTCTAGTTCCGCGCCTCGATCCACTACACATGCAAGCGGTACCCCCGAACCGATGAATGAAACTGTTGCTACAGAGGAAATGGATATTGATTGAACATGAAGTTTTTCTCACTGCTCGAGCAATCGAAGTATCAGTACTTTGATCAATGCTGCCATCACCATCGTCTTCATACCTCTCTTTCCCACTTGCATTAGGAATGATTTATGCGCTATTCCGTTTTTAGAATTAAACATGACCGAGAAGTGCTTAGTCACCCTCAGCGCACATGCCTTCAATACTACTCTTGGCGCAATGAGGCCGAGATGTGTAGGTGACGTCAGGGGTCTCTCATCGAAGGCATCGCATTCCGAGAGCTGTTGAAGCAGCCCGAGCTTTTGTCCCCTCCTGTATCCCAATTCTACTCTTTGTCTTCAAGGCTTCAAGTGGAATTGGTCACTCACATGATATCTGTTCTAATAGCAATTGTCACTTTAATTCAATCAATTGCGTCGAAAGGCTGAACCATTATCTTCGCAAGATGGCTACCAGAACCTCCTCGCGCCAAGCTTCCCTGAAGGCCAAGGAGGCCATTGCTGGTTCTAGCGAGAAGAAGGGCAGGGTGGGTGCTGGCGCAAAGCGCAAGCAGGTCACGGATAAGGCTCCAGAGCCAAAACGAGAGAAGAAGGATGAAGAAGTGCAGAACGCGGACGAACAGCGGGATAAAGGCAGGACGGTAGAAGATGAAATGCCTTGTGAACCAAAACCGGAAGAGCAAAAGAAGGAGGAGACGGCGGAAGCTCCCAAGGAGGAAGAAGCTGCTGCCACAAAGAAAGAAGAAATCAAGCCCACCGGTGATGGTGAGCTTGACCCACGAATTATTTTTCTTTTTAAGCACAAGTCCCTTTCTTCTAACGAATTTTCGCAGAGCAAGAGGAGAAAGCCACAAAAGCCGAAGAAAAGCCATCCATTGAAACAGAATCAGAAGTGAGGAAATCGCAGGAGAGAGAAGATATAGTCCCTTCGAACATCCTTGAAAAGGGTATTATCTACTTCTTCTACCGACCACGCGTCAACGTCGAGGAAGCACACAGCGTTGATGATGTCTCGCGAAGTTTCGTCGTACTCCGCCCAACTCCTCTGGGCGCGACTCTCGGCCACGAGCAGGGCTCGGTTGCACCCGGAGCAAACTGTCGCCTGTTGATCCTCCCAAAGAAGAAATTTCCCACTTCGGGCAGGGAGCGCGACATGGGGTTCGTCGAGAAGGCAGGAGTGTCAATGAAGCAGCTTCAGGAGAGTTTCATTGCTGGGGCGGAGTATGAGACCTCGACCCGGGGCGAGCGCCATAGACCGGATGCCAAACCATACGCCGAGGGAGTGTATGCGATCACGTCTACCAAGCGCGCATCTCACCTGGCGTACATTTTGACCATTCCGTCTGAGATTGGGGATGTGCAGCATGATTTCGGTTTGCACAAGCGTGGCAGCTGGATCGTGCAGTCGAAGAACCCCAAGTATGCTGGCCCTTCGTACGCGCAGTTGCCAAAGAACCCCGAATATCCTGAACAGTGAGTTGACTGCCCCCCTTTCAATTTTTCTGAAAGCCTATTTATTGATAACATCACTTCTAGCGTCCTTGAAAAATTCAGAGACCTCCGATGGGTCCCTCTCGAGCCAGAGTTCATCAACTACCCGAACGCGCAGTTTCTCATGATCGGAGAAGCGCAGGATGAGCTTGGAAAGGCAGCCACCGCCGAGCCTGGCGGTAAACAACCTCACGAGGAGCAGCCTGGCGAAGAGCTCGAGAAATTCGAGCACGAAAATGAAGAGCGTATCGAAGCGTTGTCAGGTATGATGATATTTCGAGCTCGGGCTTTTATCGTCTCGACGTTCGCTAACTCATGCAAGGCGATCATACCGTGTATGAAGATCTGGGACTGGACGCGAAGAATTATCCAAAGGTACCCTCGACCTGGTACGATCAGTAGCCTGCTTCAAAAAAAATCAAAATAAATCAATTTGAGAGAGTCATCTATGGGCTTGTGTACACTTATCAAAGGAGTTAATTAATGAAATTGTACCGGCATTGGGAAATTCTCAGTACAGGGTGAGACCGTTAACAATTATGGACTTTCTGTAGGATCACTGTAATTTCATACAGTAATCAAGTAACTTTGCTTCCTTCCGAACTTTCTGTGTTGTACATCCCCCTGTTGTGCCAGAATCTATAAACTACGCGAAGATGGAAGCTTTGCCTTCCAGGGCAAAGCAGAAACAGAGTCGATAGTGCGACCACAGGAAGACAATTGATAAATCAGTGCAAGCATAAGAGACCTCGATTCATTAGGATAGTCCAAGATAGGGAGAACATTAGAAGCACAAAGAAACCACCAAAAACTCCACGGAGCAACTTCCTTGTTCACACTGAACTGAATGGAATTAAATGTAAATGCCACTGTTTCCTTTCTGCATGTTTGGATCCCTCAATTATAATGATGTAAACAACCATATGACCTCAACATCTCCGCGGCGCCGTTATGAACAATCATACTCGTTCAGTTGAAATGGTCTTTTTGAAAGGAAATGTCAACAGCCTACTCCTTGATCAGTTTGATCGCACGCAAGATGTCCTCGAGCGACCAGCCAGGGCCGCCGGGGACAATCTCCGCCCACACCTCCTCGGGTACCGCATCATTCGGATCTAAGAGACTCCAGTTAGGACTAGGTTCTGGTTTGATCCATTTGAAGTCCTCGACTTGACTCCAACGGTCTTGATGGTCAGCATGGTTTTGATCCAGAGCCTAACAGCAACAGTGCGTTAGTATTAGTCGTGAAATTGCTGTTTGATGATAAGAACAATACTGATCCAATATCGGGATTGCTTACATATGCTCTGGGTATCCGGCCAAATCGTATGTTCTGGCAGTCCTCAATGATCGGGTTGCTGGAACAACTGAGGTAAACATCGACATCCACACAGTTGTGCATACGGAATTGATGGCACGACACCACGATCACACTATTCTCTACGCCGGTGATATGTGCCGGTCCGTTCACTTGACCGCAGATCAGCAGACTTTCTTTCACACCTTTGATGGTCAAGCTGGCGTAAGGCTTTCCGTTGGAGGTAGGGATAGACATGTCCACAACGCAATGACGCAGCGAGGTGATCGAGGCAGGAACCGTAGCACTGGAAGCCGTTGCTGGAAGCAGAATATGTAATCCATAATGGTTATTCACCGTCACAGAGGACACGGAGCCAGGTGCCGAGCCCAGTGCCCTCCGCTCCGCAGTGGCATTATCCTCCTGAACATCTACAGCGATCGCTGGAAATGACGTAGGTTCAATCTCGGGTCTAGACTGTTGCATTTTATCGGGTTCATTCAAGGGCGTAGAAGGATAGTTCGGCGTATTATTCGAAGATGAGTCGACGGATGAGGTACCTGGTGAACGGTACCCGGGAATGCCCCGGCGACCTTCGGCAGCCAGCTCTGCAGCATCTGAGAGGGAAATGGCCGACGCATTTTTCTTGGTCTTGAAAGTGAATTTGGGACGGGGTTCCACGGCCGCACGAGTCTCCGTCAATTTATCTTGGAGCGCTTTGATAGCCTGTACTTCCATCAATATATGCCACTCTTGCTCTAGCCAGTCCGGGAGTGTTTCCTACTTCTGCATATATCCGCTGGTCATACGTGGGGATGTAGCTGGCAGCATCCTTCACCTCGTTGGACAATCGCGCAATGCCAGCCAGGCAGTGGTCAGTTGCGTCTGCCCGCTCACCCCCAACCAGCGATGTATCGGCGAGTCGGTCCATTTGGTCTTGAAGGGCTGGAAGTACATTGAACATCAGCCTAGTGGTTCCTACTTGCAATCCGCCGGAAAAGTCTCGTACCGGTAATCTCATGTTGGAAGTAGCGGAAAAACCGTTCTTTCAACGGAATTTCCGACTTCAAAGTGGTCTGATTTTCAGCCAGAGACGACCGGCGCGATTCTGGGAACTCTGTTTGCGACATTGCGATGGAGCCGGAGAAGAATAGACGAGGAAGATAGAAGCTGGTTGATAGATCGCAGCAGGTCGATTCTCGTGGTACGCGTTGATCCGAAAGGTGTATCAGAGCATGAGCCGTGTATTGATGACGTCGTTCAGTATGTCAACCGGTTTACGTAGAGCCTGCGACGGACTTTCAACAACGACGCGAGTGAGAAATGGGTGTTGTTCAATTCGTGGATGAGGAGGTGTATAGAGGAAACACCCGGGAACTTCAGCTTACTTGGAGAAGCGACCAGCAGTCAGCACAGGGCCGAAGCCAGAGGAGGGGCTAGAAGATGTACTCCTTTGCCTGATGCCACAAGTGCAGGGAGATGGTCGATGCTTTTTGCCCAGTTGACAATCAACAGCAGAACATGCGCTAGTGGCGGGATCGATATTTAACTCAGGCTGGATATCCCGTATAATGGGACGTTTTCGTTTTTTTCTTTCGTGATGTACGGGGGCAGACAGTATTGCACAGATACTAACTACCTTTCGTACCTTCTCCATATACGGAGCACTGAGCTCACATCAGTGACGTCGATCGTCCAGGACAGTGAGCACGTGACTGTGACCCCATTTGAGAACCTCGTCCTCTTTTGGATTAGCGCGAGAAGATGGAGCATTCATTTAGTACCTATATTGACTCATGATGGAAGAGGCTTAAAGCAATGTTGACTGCTTTTGATAATCTTGCTGCTGGAACACTCAAAACTAGTCAAGTTTTTGTCGTTAAATGTGGTCCCATGACTAGTATGCCTACGAGTTGCCATATCACTCTTCGAACACTCAATACTATCAGCATCTCTATGCAGTATATCCAGATATATATATGTACTGGCAGACGTCTCAAAATATAGCTTCTAACTATTCCACGATATCACAAACCGCCATTACTCCTCCTTATCCCTCCTAATACGATAGACGACAAGATCTCTTCTCTGCGGTTCCAACCACTTCACCTCTGCACCCCCCTCAAGCACCTCCTCCTCCACAAACCCGCACTTCGCCATCACCCTCCTTGAAGACCCATTCAAACTAGCCACCTTCGCCTCCATCACATCTACATCTGGCTTCAATGACCAACAAAACAGCTTCACAAACGCCCGAACAGCCTCCGTAGCGTGCCCTTTGCCCCAAGCCGCGGGATGGAATCATATACCCCAGCTCCGCGACGGATGAAGACCGCGCAGTTCTCTCCTTCGGGGTTATTTTCCTTTAGGATTCTGGAGAGCCAGGAGAAGCTTTCTTCGACTGTTTTGCAGACGCCGCGGGAGTGGATGAATGTTGGTAAAGATGAAATGTTATTGCGCTCAAGAATTGGATGGAATAGTGATGAAGGCGTGAGTATGAAGCGGCCTCGAATGAGTTGACTCACCTTCATATAGCCGATAGATCCTTTCAAATCTAGGACGCTCTGTTTGATCAATCGACTGGAGATTTATCGTTCTTCTGCAATATCAATTAGATCTAGAGGTAGTCGAAGTACCACGTTATCGTGGAATTGTTCGCTTTCACCGACTCTCGGTGGTACATGGCGCTTTGCCTCGATCTTGGTCTTGGAGTGAGAGAGCCTTCTTATAATTTACGGCGAGAGTCCAACTCAATGTACCAATGGAAGAATTTTGTGAATTTCCTAGCACTAATACGAATTCCTTGCGTTTCCAGTTGTTCTGGCCAAGTGACATACCTTTCCCAGTGGCACTTCGAAAGCCCCAGCTTCTGGGTATCTTCAGGGCCGCACACGTCGATTCTCAAAATGGAAATACAAACAAGAACGCTGCAGTATTCAAATTATACCACATTCCATACGATCTTGTCACCATCTATATATGAACTCCATCGTAAAGAGCTGCAATCAATTCACTGCAACCAGGAAATCTGCGACATTTATAGCTTTGCACGATGAAGGCCCTCGGTCATCTTGACGGCAGCTCTGGTAAAGGAGGCCGCGGTATGATACCTGACCCTTCCATCTCCGCGATGGGCTGGTTCGACAACAGTGACGACCTACTAGGGTGAAATTGAAAGCCAGCAGCCGGTGCCCGCTCCACGGCCAAACGCTCAAACTCCGACCGCAGATCAAAGTCCCTGAAAGTTTCACTGTGTTCCGAGATGGTGATGGTCCGCAGCATCAACTTTCCGTCTTTGATCCAGAAAGCGAGAACCGTGCCTTCCAGCGGGAATGAGAGGATGAGCTGTCCCGATTTGAAGACAGACGAGCTCATCTTAGCCGCGGCTTTCTTCAGTCGGCATGGATTGAGCGTGTCGTTGGCTTTGTAGTCGCATAGGTAGAGCTCACTCATACCGTTTGCGATGGCATATTGCGACCCTGATGGGGACTGCGCAGCATGCACAATTCTCGTGCTATTGGGGCCGCAGGGGATGTCTTCGTAATCCTCTGAAATAGGAAAGAGCATAGGGTATTCTTTCCCCAAGAAAGCTGTCAAGAATACCAAGCGCCGGTGATTGTCGTAGAATACGCAATTGAGATCACCATCGTTAGTCGTCCACTAAGCTGGGATTAGCTTCTCCAACACAAGGACACACCGATGCAAAGTAGACGTGAAAGATGCACCTACCCGAGGAAGTTTGAAAGACCGAGAATTTCCAGGAGCGATACTCCATGGTTCCATTCCACAGTCCCAGACATCCACATAGGCGTAGTGGTCCCCGAGATGGGTTGCAACTACAAGATTTCTTCCATCCACTGAGAACTGTAGTCTCCGTTCAATCACGGTCCGTTGTCGTTGTTCTTCTTGCGCAGCCTCTCGCGCACTGAGTGGTCGTCGAGACTGGCCGCTAGTGGCCGGATGTTCGCCGCGGATCGGATACGAATCAATTTGGTCGGCAATCATAATCCTTCGAATTGATCCTCTTCCTATCTGGTAGACGTGAACTTGGTCTTTGATTGTAAAAGCTACGTACTTATCGTCACGAGACATTACCATGCAGATATCGGGCATTTGCTTTCGAGGTGGGTCAATAGTTGTGTAAGCATCGGCAGTGGTATTGTCGCTCTCGAACACAAGTAATTCATAATGCTGGAAAGAAGTCAGAGATTTAGTCAGAGGACTTTAGAAGATTGTGAGAGAAGCTCAGTCACCTCTCCAACTGACGCGATAATGGCACAACGCCGGTTTCCCGCCGCTGCATATTGCACGCCAGAGACATCGTACCTATGGCTCTGCAGTCTGTCTCCACCTACGACAAGCACGTCGAACCTCATAACCCAACTGGTGTTCTCACCCCACAATAGAAGGCTGTTACCGGAGGAGGAGAAGCAAAATCGGGGCTGCTGAGGTAGCCTGTTTTCTTTTGACGAGGACTTCTTGACGGAGGAGCCCCTGACAGAGAACGATCTTTTGCCACTCTTCAATTCCTTAGACAGTGACTTCAGCGTTTGCTTTTCTTGTGATGGATCTGAAGTCGTGGGCCTCAAAGGGGAACTCAAGCTCTCTACCACTGAAGTGATAGACTGATTTGTCGTCATTTTGGACAGGACTGGTGCGGATGAACTCGGAGATACCGGAGACTTGGGCGGTTCATTAAATTCAAAGTGCGTTGAAGAATGGCTTGTGGAGTGACTGAGGGAGCTTGACCGGGGGGTAGTAGGGCGAGATGCGGACGCTAGCACAGAGTGACGGCTCAGGCTGCCGTCCGATTCTGAAGTCAATTGTAGCGTATTTGATAGTTGTTCAAGAGGCTCAATCATCCGAGCTTTCTGAATCCTAGTGTTTCCAGGACACAATGGACAGGATATGTCGACGCTGAGAAAACGCGAATTTTCCTGCAGTCGCTATGAAAAAAAGTCAATAACAGATCATGGTATGCCATGGGCCACAACCAGGTACTTCGATGGAGATATATTGCGGTCAGCGAAGGCTTTCATACCTCATAGACCTCTCTGTCACCACCCCTCAATCTTTCCTCCAACAAGGCCTTGGGAACGGGATGCACAGATGGGCAGTTGACAACATAGACGACACTGTCCCGTCTTTCTAACCCCTTCTGCTGAACATCGGTTTCGGGTTGCGAGACACTATGCATCCATTGCTTCAAGTTTCGGTGGTACTCCCGAGACACGGCCTCCAACTCTCCATTGCAGTCCCAAAGCTGGACTCTCCGATTGATCAGCCACCTTACGAAGCGACTGAGCGCACTGTCTGAGACTGTTCTGATATCGAAATGAGGCCTACCATCCAATATCTTAGAGTCTATTGAAGATAAGGGTTCGCTTGCGTCGAGGGCTAGCAATGTGGATATGAGAATCTGCAGAAACGGAGCATCGACTTCTGCAGATGCTGCAAGTAACGTTGCCTCAAGATACCTTCGCGTCTCTTGGGCTGCAGGAAACGCATCGTCAACCTTCAGCGCGGCCTTACTGGTGTAGCCTTGCTCCTGCGAGTATAAACGACGGTCAACATGACACTGAATAAGGGCAGACTCAGCTGCCCAGCATATATCGTAGAGAGACCAGAATGTCGCTGTTTGATCTCCCTGATTCTGGACGAGTGCGGCCAAAAGATCGGGTACTAGGGTGTTCGGTGTAATATGGAACGGGTACTACGAAAGCGTAAGATGCTGTGGCCAAAAGAACAAGCAATGACATTGGAATACTTACTAAACCAGATACGAAGGAAGGGAGTCGACTCTTTTCTGCCATCGATAGCGTCGAGTGGTCCCCGGTCAGCCTTGACGAGCCGATATCGTCAATTGCTCTTGGTAAAAGGTCGTTGACCAGATAACTCTCTGCACTCGACAGACCCGGGTGCTGCCATGCTGCCCTTATGGCTCTCTCCAAATTAGACTTCTTCTCCACATCCAACGGTTCGTCACGCAACAAGAGCACCCTGATCCCCGCAAGCAAGGTCTGCGCGATGAAATATCGGTGCTGTGCGAATTCCTGAATGGTTGCCGTGCTGCTGGGAAACAGCTCTGATTTCACTCGGACCAGGTACATCAAGGTCGAGAAGACCATCTCAGATGACAGCAAATACGGCACAAGGTAAGGATGACAATCATCGATTTTGTCGACGTCTTGGAGGTAGGCTCGCTGTAGATCAAAGATGGCTCTGGTCCAAAAGACCATTCGTGTGAGCGGTTCTATGTTGGAGACCAGTCCATTTTGCACTTGCAAGACTGCCAGCTCTGCCGCATGCTCTCCGACAACTTCTCGGAGAATGTTTGCGACATCATGGCGATTTAGTTGCTCCCACACTGCTGCCACGAGTTGATGTGACATCGAGGAGAGAGTAGACAGCGATCGGCGGACATAAGACCGAATAAATCGTGTGGATCAAGACACGTTTCTTGATATAAACATGAACTGATCACGCACTGACTCCGCTTCATCATAGAAAAATAAGATGGGAGAGTTCGCGGTAGTGTGGGCGAAGGCGATGCAACCGATCACAGCCATGCGACACAAAACAAGTCGAGTACAGTCCAGGAGCAGGCAGACCATGTCCCGCTAAAAGCCCCTACACCACGTACCGATTCAGCTCCTGCCAGGGTCGAAGGAAACAAGCGTGGGCATTTTCGGGTGTGAGGCACTGCCCGCGACTAAAACATCCTCTTCGCCATTTTTCATCCTTATCAGTCGACAGCATTTACTCACAAGCCGCAAACTGGACAAAACCTCGGATCTTGCAGCGACCAGAGGTCGAATTGACCATCCAATCTCTTCGACACCACAATAGCCTCTGGTTTACCCGCAAGGTGGTATCTTGTCGATTATATTTCCCCGCCCTGGATGCCCCTTGCTCCGACACACGTCGTTGCACGGAGTC
Source organism: Evansstolkia leycettana (assembly GCA_000787455.1). NCBI lineage: Eukaryota > Fungi > Ascomycota > Eurotiomycetes > Eurotiales > Aspergillaceae > Evansstolkia > Evansstolkia leycettana. The sequence continues at coordinate 4,494 of JSYV01000666.1, read as the reverse complement.
CCTGGTCGGTGTACATTCCAAACATGGTCTCCTTGTGTTGTAGTGTTACTGATAAGCGTCCACCTGTCCGTCCGGTTGCCATCACTGTGATTGTCGCCTTTCCACCTTTCAGACAACATCGATGCATGCTATGAGCCCTCGTCCTCAAATTTTTTTGACGTGTTTACGTGCCTCAACCCTCCGCCTAGAAAATCGAAGATATCAAGCAACAAAAAGCGCACATTATGGCTGCTGGCATGGCAGTGCAGCGTCCACTGAGCATAGAATGTCCACAATGACACTGGGGCCAAGGGCATGGGTGACACGGGACAATTCAGCAACCCAACCTCTCAGGCTGCCATGCATGGCACGACTAATCCTCCAATTTGGCCAAAGTCCAGACACGGAAGCGAGACAAGGGTGAGGTCGATGATGATTGCGTCTGATTTTAAGCGTAACAGAATTTGAGCCGCGTTCTGGAAATGGAGATTGCGCCGCGTCAGCTGCTCTGGTGGTCACTCGACGATTGAACGATAACAAGATGTGCGGCTGCCAGAGCCAGCCAACAGACCAGAAAGGTTAGCCTTTTTCAGCTTTGATGTACTGCAGACAACTGATCGTTGCAACTCAAGCTTGGACCAGCGCACAAAGGCTAAAGTTCTAACTTCTGGAGACTAGATTTGGGGCCATGTCGACGGCGGGCCCGTGGGATCCGGAATGAGACGCGCCAACTGACGAGTCCCGAGGGAGGTAGACTGGAGATCCTGTCTTATTTCTACCTCCAGACCACAGGATGTTGGTCCACTGAGTACGACGTTAAAGAGACTCCATGCTTACTGGGAGTTACGCGCCCGTCTTCCGCCTCCACAGAACAGTAGGATATCGATTTTCCAGTCTTTGGTCACCCAAACAAGCTGACAATGATTGTAACAGGGTCTAGTTGGATTGAGCGGAGTCATGGTTCTGGGAGCCCCTGCTTAACCTGCTGGACATCGAAAGCCTTTTTTACTACATATAGGTTGCAAATTACTATTATCGCTTCTACTGCGTATGACTGGTAAGCAACATTTCCAGGCAAAGGCAAGAGAGAAACAGAAGACATCATATTGCAACGAGCGTCAAGTCATGCGCAACTATTTCACCCATACCCATACCCAGTCAGTTATGGCTTTCATATTCTCTAGCGTAAAGAGCCTCTTCTCATCCGAGAATGCAAGGACACCTCGTCGTCGGCTCGACACGACCACCGTGGGAGGCGGACGCTGGATCTGCATCGATGCCGACCAGCGCCAGCGAAGTGGATTGATGCCGTCTGACTTGATGTGATACAGAGCAATTAAAACGAAAAATGCAACAACCTGGATGCTTTTGCTTTAGCGTCTCATCGAATGACAGAGAAATAACTTGATGAGACAGCACTTACACTGATGTACTCCGCAATGAAGTCCAGAGTGCTGAATGGTGACACGAACGACCTCCACCCGTTGAATAGGATTAAGAGGACACAGAAAACCAAGCCATAAACTGCACGAAACAGTTGACCACTCGTTCGATAGGGATATTGCTCGTCTTCGCGGTTGAAAGCGGATCTGTTCTCCAGAGTGTGATCCTCTGCTGCAGCTTTAATTCTGTTTTTTTGGAGCCATGTCAGCTTATGATCAGCTAATCCATCAGATGGAGTCTCCGCCAGGAAGATGTCAGTATACCGATGATAGAAACGGATGAAAGAAGCACAGATCACGGAGTACACCAGAAATTCCGATATGGTAGAGTTTGTCGACATACGGTGCAGCACCTTGAAAAAATAAAGTCAACGGCAAGCTCTTTGAACTAAGGGCAAATACAGCAACCCACCAACGACGAGTCCGTCTGAATGCTAAGGAATGCCAATAGCCCAAACAGCCAGCTCACCAACACTGTCGCCGCCGGGACGCCTTTTGAGGTTGTCCGCTCTAATCTTCGTCGCCAACCCTGTGCCCACAGGGGCCATGCTTCGGGTATACTAGCAAGGGCATGGAGAATCCGAGAGGCATTATACAATCCATTGATGCCTGAAGTAGTTGCCGAGAAGATAAAAACCCCGTTGAAAAAATGCGGCCATCCCCGGAGCCGGTTTCGAACAGCTGCCAGAATGAAAAGCGAGTTTTGCCCACCGTGGATAGAGCTCCAGGCAGCTTGAGCCAGATAAGGGTCATCGTAGGGCACATTTAGGCCGCCTGCAAGTGTGCCCAGTGTGTACAACAAGGTCAATCGGATCGTGAGTTTCTTTGTGGCGATTTTGATGGTCTCAAACTTCTCGAGGTCCTTGTTCTCAGGGGCTGAAATAGCGATTGTCTCGAATCCGATGAGCGAGAACAACACGGTCGTAATCGCCGTCCATAGGGCAACGAACCTGCCCTCATTTCCGAGGAGCACTGCTGTGGGTTTATTGTTGGCGTCGACGCTTAGTACGAGGCCATCGGACGCAAATCCATACGGCTTGTTCCAGGTCCAAAAATGGTCGTCGTGAGGAACTAACTGCAACCCGCTCAAGATGACATTGAAGAGAATGAGCCCCGTGAGGAAGATGATTTTAAAGACGCCAAAGACATACTCTAGTTCGCCATATTGTCGTACCGGAAGCAAATTCAGCAGACCGGCAATGAGCATGAAGATGAAGACCCAGACAGCCGGGCTATCAGTTGCTGTCGACCATCCGAGAGTCTTGTCGGGATATCCCACCTGTTGGAGATAGTCCTCGTCGAAGTGGAATTTGAATAATTGCGAGACTGTCATATACTCGGCGGCCATGCAGACAACCCACGCAAACCTAGATCGTGCGTCAGTCCAGGGGAGAGCTCAACAACGGTCGTTTTGTCTGAATTTTCCCTACCAGGACGTCCATCCCGTCGCATATCCGACGGCTTCATCTAGAAAGCGTCCAGGAAATTCAAACAACGGGCCCTGAATCGGAAACAGAGCAGTCATCTCTCCCAAGCAACCGACGATGGACCATACTGCACTGCATGCGAAGAGAAAGGCGATGATCGCCATTCCTGGACCAGCCGTGTAGATGACTACTCCGCCCTGTAAAAAGAATCCAAAGCCTATACAGGCTGCAAAAGTCATCATATTCACATGCCTCTCCTTGAGGTCCGCGCTACAAGAATGTAAGCAGCAGCACTCTTACGCTGATACATTCAAGATCCAGATGTCTCTTACCTGAGAACCGTTCGCCGCGCCATGTTGAAGTTGTTTTGTGTGCGCTTGGTGAATTCATTGCACGTAACTCACACAACAAGACTTGAGGGCGGGGGGCATCTCTAATATCCACCAGTATACTGCCGAGGACAAAGCAGCATGGTGTAGCAGTCAATGCATTCTGCCTACATTAAGACTTAGGAGAATTGAACGATCGCCTGTCAGAACGAGCCAAAACCAAGCCTCAGCTCGTATTGCTATCGCTGCGAGTCAAATTCCAGGGATGAAGTGTGCAGGGTTGCGCTGTACTTCCAGAACCTAGGTCCAGCGTGACCCCTGTTAGGATGCTCTCGACTAGCGAGTAGCGTGTGGAGATTCGCTGTGTTGCTCAGCTGAAGGGTATCTCCAAAGTGTTGGTCTACTGTATGCAGAGGAGCTCTCCACATCTGCACGCCCTCCTATCATTGTACTACTTTACTGTACTACTATCCAGATATGTTGATCGCTCTCCCTCTTAGGGATGGAGACTCCAAGGGTACCTCGTATTGGGGTCGAACTTGTGCAATCGTGGTATCTGCTTCTCTCGACATGCATGCAGTTCAAATGCACCTACAGACACATTCACTCAATAATGTGGCGATGCGGCACTTGACAGGGAGCCATTGTTGACACCAACACCATTCGCTCAGCAGTCCCTAAGAACTAACCCATGGTGACGATAGCACGATACCCCGCTTCTTGATTTGAATGATTGCCAGTTTCAACTAGTCGTCGCACAGACATTTGATAGGGCGACCTGAAGCGAAATGCTGAAGAGAAAATTCGTGTCATTGCCCAACAGCTCTGACTGTGGGAAGATCATAAAGAGGCGCAGAAAGTGTCGTGACGCCCTTTTGTGGCTTGGCTCTATCTTGGATGGTTAAGAGTGAGGATCCGATTCTGGATATATGACTCGAGGGGAAATGACTACATTCCTTTGGTCGCTCGCACAATAACAACATGCTGAGGCATGTTGAGTGTCGGGGAAGCTACTATTTGATGATGCTCGATAGAATGCTTGGCTGTTTTATCTAGGGAGATGAGGCTAATTTATGCCTTCTATGGCCCATTTGAAGCCTATTGTATTATTGACACGAGGAATTGGGCATCGATAGGAAGCAAGTCTCATATTCATATTCTGAATCTAACAAAAGGAGGTAATGAGAGACAGGGCCGTCCCAACCACTGTTTTTGAGAATGAATTTGACTTTTCCCAGTTCAGAAATATAATCATGCATGATTAGCGTAAGATACACTGAGCACGATGAACTGAAATGATGTGAAGGCTTTTGTATT